>JAPFQT010000090.1:557500-597500 GCA_027627225.1 Congeria kusceri | reverse complement strand
CCTCCTTTCCTATTAGCCTGCCTGCTTTCCTAGCTGCCTGCCTACATTCCTACCTGCATGCCTGCTTTCCTACATGCCTACCTGCTTTCCTACCTGCCTGCCTCCCTATTCTGTGTTTCTGAATGCTTTCCTACATGCTTACCTACTTTTCTACCTGCCTGTCTGCTTTTTTACCAGTCTGCCTGCTTTGCTACCTTTCTGCTTTCCTACCTGCCTTCCTTCTCTGCAACCTGCCTGCCTGCCTTCTTACATGCCTGCCTGCTTTCCTACTTGCCTGCCTGCATTCCTACCTGACAGCCTCTTTCCTACCTTCTTGCTTTCCTACCAGCCTGTCTTCTTTCATACCTGCCTGCCCGATTTTCCAGATGCCAGCCTGCTTTCCTAACTGCCTGCTTTCGTTTCTACCTGCCTGCCTGCGTGCTTTCGTATTTTTTTGCTTTCCTACCTGCCTGTCTGCTCTACCACCTGCCTGATTTTCTACCTGTATTTTTGATTGCCTACCTGCCTGCCTGCTTTTCTAACTGTCTGCCTGCTTTCCTACCAGCCTGCCTGCTTTCCTATCTGTCTGCCTGCATTCCTACCTGACTGCCTGCTTTTCTACCTGCCCGCTTTCTTACCTGCCTGCATGCTTTCCTGACTGCCTGCTTTCCTACCAGCTTGTCCGCATTCATACCCGCCAGCCGTCATTTCTACTTGCTGCCTGCTTTCCTACCTTCCTGTCTGCTTTCCTTCCTACCTGCCTTCTTTCCATTGCTACCTGCCTACTTTCGAACCTGCCTGCCGGCCTACCTATGCGATTAACAAAAATCACTGCCATCACGAAATATGAAATATTGCATTATTAGTCTAGACATATATATATATCGAGGGTAAAAAAAGAGATAATAAAGAGTTAACATAACAACGCACTATTCGGTGTCCACATTCTTTTCTGACGTTTTCTTGCATCTGTGCCGGAAGAGATTTGATAAACTAACACAAATGTGCATAAGCTATTACACATAAATACATATTTTGTATGTATTAAACGTAGTTACAATTTAAAGCATAAAAAGACACACACATATCATAAACATGACAATGTGTAGAATAGTATTAAATGCAAAACTTTACATCAAACCAAAGAGGGAGTATATCACTAGCTTATAATTATTCTTTTATATCTCCATAGATTTTTTTTTTTTTTTTGCTATTATTATAGATGGATATTGGTTACACATTTTATTAGTGACCAATATTTTGTTTCTATGTCTAATTTCCTGCTCTAATGATTTTTCTTCTTCAGACATACTTTCGTGTTTTGAAGACGCTTCGCTTTATATGCTCAGGTGAGCGACCTATGGCCACTTTGGCCCTCTTGTTATACTGGTAATATTAATAAACTATTTGCAAGCGCTAAAATATATGTTGTCAAACGTTTTGAATAAATTTGGTTTAAAATAAGTAACGACTTTTTTGGCACACTTGTTTTCTCTTATGTATTTGATTTATTTACATGTTATTTTTTTTAAAAATATTAAATCATTGATATTTGTTTCTAGTAAAAAAACTGTTGATACCAGTTTTGTGCTGGACATGTTTCATGTATTTGAACCTGTCTTCCTCTACGAAAGCTATCTGGACGGTGTTCTTTTAACCTTCTGATCCTATATTTCAAAACATAGATTAGTAATCACCTTTTTAGAAACGAACGCTAATGTGTATTCTAGTGCTGGCATTGTAGTCGTCATTGGTGATTTCCAAATAAATCTTAGAAAAGGAAAGTTATTTAACCCATCAATTTTAATGAAGCAAATATATAACTAAACCGCTGGATCTACTCAGGGAACTTTTCAATGTATCGGTGTTAACCGAATAAAGGTCATTGAATATTCCAGTATGTCAGGCCAATGTTGGCCGACTAAACAATCCGACATATTGGTAACAACAAATGGTTGACATTTAAATATGACACTGACAAACGGTTATTAAAAGGGAAAGTTGAAAGGGAAGGGAAAATAAATCAAAATTGTTTAAATCAGTAGCGAGTAGCCATGCAAGGCGATATTTAGAACAAAACGATTATGTACATTATGCAACGAAGAGATATTACGTACGGAAGTTCAGCCGTACATACGGCGTTCATAGTATCTGTCCCCATTACAAACATTGATATGTTTTATGTATGCACATGATATTATTATTTGTCTTCTTTAAAGAAATAATATATTATATAGTGTATTTAAGTGTAAAACAAGGATGATAATATTTAACGATGCAATGGACCTATTCCCAGAGTGGCGAATTGACCAGTTTTACATTTACATGTATAGCCAGAGATTCCAAACAACAACGTTGTATTTAAAGAAACATTGTGTCATCAATATATAAACATCAATTGAAATGGTTAACATCAAGCGTCTGTATCGCTCTTTTTGTAGATTATTTTCGAAAACACGTGCATCACTTACATAGTGGTAAAAATTCACGTTCATTGAAATGTCCGACTGACCATAAGGTTAGCGTTACAAACGTTTGATCCGGAGACCGTAGGTTCAAGCCCAGTCGGGGGCATAATGAATTTTTTGATGCATGCTTTGACGGCAGACCTCCCACGTGTACACAGAGGACGTACTCGTTGTTGTACACCCAGCCGTTGGGGGTCTCACACCGGCAGTACTGGTCCTTGCAGTTGATGCCACTGTCGCCACCACAGCAGTCGTACGAATGACATTTGACGCCATGCTTTCGTTCACATGCGTTGGCCGAGATGACCCGCTGTCTGAGCACTGTCCGCCAAATGGAACTACACGAATTATGTGCAATGTTAAATGGTGGTTCGGACTTGCCTGGTCCATACGTAGTTATTGGATAAAGGATGTTGATTTGCAGTTGTAATTATTCATTTATATCCTCACTGCTATTGCAGATTTATATTGGAAATTCAATGACATTGGAATTTTATTGTAAGTCCACTAGAGCAACTCATCTTGGATGATAACCACTTATGTTTCAAGATGGCGCAGGCGTGCTATTTTTTATAGGCAATTTTAAACGAGCCCAAACAGTCAAGTACTTCTTTTTTATAATTGAAATGACGTTCGTGTTTGATTAAAACGGTATTTTGTCTCTTTATTGATAAGCGTGTCATAACTGATTCTGGTGGTTAATTTGTTTTTAAGCACACGACTTTAAAACAGTTAGTTCAGTGTATGTATGTAAGTGTCTATTTGACTTTGAATAGTACTTTACTCGTACTAATACTTTATAGCTAAATTAATTGTTTTTAAAAGTTTTGTCTTAACAATAATAATGATGTGTAAGGACACTTACGAACTGGAGCTCATTCACCGTCAATGTTACACGCCTCCCCTTTTGTACAGTTGGTAATGATTGAAGTATAACGCAAATCATTACACGTTGATTGACATGGAAAGGTAACACTCGTTTCAAAACATGATACACGTACACGTTTAACATAAATCTATTATTAATAGCATACATGCATCTATTTATAAATGATGTTTTATTGTATAAAGTCGAAAGTACACCAAGATTTAATAAATTTGATGTAATGAAATTTGATTTGAAATCAATGCCTATAACGTTGATTAAAATTATACTCACTTTGAATAGGTGTATCACAGCTATGTTATTCATTTTTATCTAATTGTAAAATTTATGGGATATTTTTTTATCAGTTGAACGTTATTTTGACTCAATATATACACAATCGCATAGCTTTGTGCTTCTATACACAAACTCATAGACTACAGTAGGACAATACTCAGCCAGATAGAAATGTTCATCTTTTGTTCGATTCCCTTTTATAAATATATTATATCTTTATATCTTTTCAGTTGATTTATTCATTAATACAACTAGGCAATACTATTTTGTAATAACAATCGCGTTGTTACAGCATTTTGGGGAAAGTTCCACCGTATTTACATTCGCATCGTTGTCTCGCTTCGCGCAAAAAGTGTAAGTATTCTGAGATAAAAATCAATTCATAATAAGGGTGGTGTTTGTTTGGCTCTTTTCATGTTTGACGTCAGAATGGTAAGTATTTTGTTTGTTAGTTGACACACGATTCATCACCAAGCAGAATAGCACAGTTAGTTGAAGCGCTGTCTTCTGTCATTTCTTCGTATGGCTCCTAAGTCGTGAGTTCGATATCCACTTAGGGTTTTAATGTTTTCAAACTTTTGTGCTAATTTGTTTTGATAAAAAAAAACATTGTGTATTATATTATTTACTATTTATGTCATGCAAATGTCTTATAATAGCTCATTTCTATCATAAAATATCATTTATAGTGCAATATGAAGTCATTTTTTCTTTGACATAGTCCTTTTAATTACAGCACGAAAAAAACATTCTTAATGGGACTGAACTCCTGATGGTCTAATCGAACAACGAACAAAAATTGTCAAACACGCACGATTTTCTAACATAGTCGTATAGAACACATTAAAAAACTAGACACGTGTGTTTTAATTTACCTGAAAAACAAAAGAATGATTTTATGTGTTTTTCCACCTTTTTTATCATCATAAAATCTATAGCCTCTGCAGACACTAAAAACTATCGTGAAATGTAAAAATAGAGCCGTTTATATTTAAGACTATCACGTGAAAGTTTGGTCGAGTCGCGCATGCGTACACTTGAATCAGGTGCTTGTATTTGGAAAAGCCGATGTATGTTTAAATTAGGAATTATACCGGGTTCAAGGGAAGTGCGAGCTTATTCAACTTCTATTTTTCAATGAAATATACAGTTTATGACAGTATTTGATTGAGTTCTATACAAATAGTTTTACCCATGTTTTTACCGCTTAGGCGTAACTACAAAAAACGCACATTTTTATGCATATATCGAATATATAAACAACTTGTGTATGCTTTTATAAAAGTACATTGATTAAGGCTATCGCTTGTACACTATGAAGCTATTTGGGAATTAATACTAACATGCCTATACGATATTTATTAATTATATTTGTTTGGTGTTGTGTCATTTACTATTGTACTTTTTAATTTGGAGATATTTCAAGCTGTCTTTACAAATTGTGTTTTAAATGGCCGTAGCAAACAGGATTGGTTCAATGCAGTTTATAATTACGGCACTAATATATATATAATTAATTAGTTAAACCAAAACAATGACAACGAACGCAGTATAGTCTGCCAGCTTAATTTGCATGTAGTACATTATAGAGAAACTTATGCTCACAAAATTTGCTTTATTCTAAAGAAATAAATCAACGAAAACTCACTAACCGTCTATGCTCTGAAATAATCCTAGATTATCTAAAGAAGTAAATCCGTACAATATTCAACAAATCAACAGCACTTTTATTGTCCATTTCTCCACGGTTATTTTTTCTACTAAAATAGCATCAACCCTTGAAAAATCATATCACATATCATGTGACATATATCCTTTCTCGGGTTGATATTATTTCAGCCATGTTTTATTTATAGTTCAGTTTTGTTTGCATCATACAATACATCATAGAATGCATCCTAAAATGCTTCTTATGTGTAAAATGTATCGCATAAAAAAAAAAAATTATAAACTTAAAAAACCTACCACTTTGAACTGTTGTAGTTGCTTCATTTCATAAAATATGCATTCCATTTAAGATAACAATATTTTAATTTGAGTTGTCATTAAGATAAAGGTTACATGATTGACATGTGAATAATAGATGTAAAGAAAGATTAACAGATAATGCAGTGATAGCACATATAAATAAATGATAAATTGTAGAGGAAGACAAGAACAATATGGTCGCAAACATCAAACGTATTGCATGTTGGAAGATGTTTTAGTCCCATCGGTCTGCAGAACATTGTATGATATTTGCAAAATCTTTGATAAATTAATTAGCACCACTGTGTCAATGTGTCATTGTGTCACAAATGTGCCTGCTGGCATGTTTGAATGGCAATCTACATGTCCGTTCGTCCGTCAGTCCGTCCGCCACTAAATTCTGCCGGACGTACGTCTATTTATTAATGGTTTAGATATAAAAAGATCATAAGTGCATGCAATACATATTAACTCGCTACATAGTATGTAGCGTTCATAAAACCGAGTAAACAGATTACGTATATGAATTAACGTGGGTCTTTCTTTTGTTCACACTACGTTTATTATGCACGGTTCTGAGGAAGCATGTCTGACATGAGGTCAACAAAACATAAATATTTCGACCAAGGACATTTTTTACAAATATACTTCTTGATGTCATAGTGAAGCATTTGTATATAGAAAATGCTAGGTTAGTGTTAAATACAGATCAGTTTATTTGGCGCGGCTTTGAAAACCTGAACTACGAAGCTTGGTTCATGTTTTTGTGTCGGGCAAATACACTCATCTTTAAGCAACACGTGCAGGTCCAGTACACTATTGATCGCATCATTTTATGTCTTTATGTGATTATAAAGAAAATAATACAAACTAAACAACAAGAACATTATAAAATAACGTCACGAAGATCAACACAGTGACGTCATCTATTAGAAGGCGCGTGTTTGTTTTATCTCACAGTGAAGAAACATAAAATTATTTACGTTTCACAAATTATTTCGGTACTATTTGTTTGGCGAAAGTAGTTCTATAGGCACTGGCTTTTGCTTTGGCGCGTTAATAGCACCTGATCGTGGTGATTTTGGCTTAGTATATACGCGTTGATTGTGCGTAAGCCGCCATTCGAGGTCTTTATTGGCAGCAAGTGACAATGTCCTATCCCACCCGCCCAAAGATTGTAAATTTTGTGTGTAGATAGTATCCATCGCAATAATTAGACAGCTTAATTTCATGAAATATGGAAAGTGTATTATCAGTGAACATATTTTGTAATGAGTTACTTGCACGGTTCTTTATAAATATCAAACAAACCAGATTTAGAAATCGTATTTATTAAGGCATGTATTAATTAAATAAATACTTAATTAAATAATATTTATATTAATTAATTTATGCGTAATATAGTGTATTAGTTTCGTTTCAGTTTTCGATGGGTTTGATATAAACAGACACAACGACAGTGCGCAGAAAGCAGACAACACAACGGTCCCAACGGGACTGCCGACTAGAATCTTCAATTGAAACAACCTTGTTACCTAATTTTATTGTTTTTCGTGTTATTTATTGAAACAATTTTAATTAGGGAATAACTCACAACTTAAGTGTGAGTAAAGGTTAATATATCCTACGGGATGTTATTTCGTCAATGCATGGCTAATGATGGGATAAACAATAATGAATTGTCACTAAGTTATTTCTTTTATACGACGCCTGTTGTTGTTTTATAGCTGCGTTAATTTAGTTATAAATTGTGCATTGAAACACTATTCAAGACTAGATGCATGTGAACACGCAATACAATCTGTTTTCGTTGTCCAAAGACTAACAGTAAACTAAAATCACCAGAATGTCGCCCCGGTTAAAGTATTAGTCAGACTGGTAATTCTATGATTACATCTGGCACTATACAATAAAAATAATGCCTAATGAAAGTGAGCTAGCGAATTGTGTATGACACGCGCTGTGATGTCATTTACTTGTGTGTCATGTCATGTGTGTTTTTTCTCACGACATGTTGATATTGTCTACTGTAGCGTTGCGCAATGGTTTACACATTACCTAGACATTATTATTATTATTATATAATTCTTCTTTTTCTTCTCTTTCTGCTTCTTCAATCTTCCCGGAGAAATCTCTAAAAATGATAATGGAAAGCTTACTTTACAGATACAATAACAACATCATATGTTATTTGTTATGTCTATGACTACGGTATGTTTTGGCATTTTATGAAAATAAATGGCACTGAATATTTCCATCCAAAGTATAATATAGATAACCGTCTCAAGATTTTATATTCGAATAGACTTTGTGACAGTGCTTAGGCGAGGTGAGCAACCCATGGCTACTCTGGTCCTCTTGTTATACTGGTAACACTATTTACAAGCGCTAGAAGATATGTGTTGTCATAAAAATAGAGTAAACTGGGTTTTAAATGAGTAACGGCCTCTTGACACACGTTCTGTTTTAATGCATTTGATTTATTTTGATGTCATTTAAAATATACAACATTCTTAGACGAACTGTGCTTATTTTCGATTTATAGAACACAATTAATTGCTATTTACATTATATGCGTACGGTCCGGGTTAAAACTCATCTAAAGTATTACATACTAAATAATAAGTATGTACCTACTTAATAATTGGTAGGTACCTACTTATTATGCGAGGTTTCAACTGAATATTATGGCTGAAGTACAAACAAAGACATTGTGATGCTGAAGTTTTATTTGGAATGAAGTGTTGTAAAGAAAAAGGAAATACATCAATATGATAAAGCATGGTACCAACAAGAAAAAAAAACGAATACAGTGATTTACAGCGAAGTTTAAAACATGAATTTTAACAAACTGGTCGTTATTGAAAAAACAAGGGTACTAATATGTAACGCTCAATACACGTTTTCACAGAGTGACAAGTTGACAAGCTCTACATTTTAGTCAGAGATTCCAAAAAGTAAAGTACGTTATATATGTAACACTTCTAGCAGACTAAAAAGAAACGGTGTGTCGTTAATAAATGAACATCAATTGAAATAGTACATATAATCAATCGTTTGTATTGCTTCGTGTCGATAATTTTTAATTAAATGCTCACGTTAACTTAATAAGTCCGACTGGCCAGAAGGGTCTAACAATGTCTAACCAGTAGGGTTAGAGTTACAAACGTTTCATCGGAGGCATCATGTATTTTTTCTTTGCTATGGCAAAAAAACAAAAAAACAAAAAATAAAACACACACAAACAAAAACAGCATAACGAGAGAGAAAAAAACAACAAAAAATAACATCAAAACCCGAAATTCTGTGAATAGATCCCTCGTAATTATAATTTTAAATTAACACATGTCCATAGAACAATTCATATAATCACAGAAGTTGAACTGCCCAGAGTTTTTACTCACTGTTCGGAAGTCTTGGGTTTGGAATGAATTAAAATACATGTCACTTACTATACACATCAGGGATATATCTAGGATAAGAAAAGAAACAGGGTGCTGCCCAAAAGGATCAAAGGTGAAAGCAAAGCATTGGTGCAGCGCAGAAAAAAAAAACCACACCCTAAAACATCAAAATCACCAAAACCTAAAAAACACAGCAATTGAAATTCAAGAAAGTGCATGTGTTAACTAATTATCTGAATCCGCTAAACCACTAGCACACGCATTTCTAGTTAGTGAGTTAGTTAATGCACACTTAATACATATTACGTATATGTCATAAAAATAAGAAAAAAATGAAGAAGCAAAACAGACACTTGAAAATTTTTAGGGTCCGTATTTTCGTTAAGTAGTTGTCGTTCTGTTCTCAGATTTAAGGTGCGGGAACAAAAGGATTTGGAGCATCTAAACACAGCTGCTTTGACGGGCGACCTCCAACTTGTACACAGAGGACAGTTTCGTTGTTGTAAATCCATCCGTTGGGGGTCTCGCACAGGCAGTACTTGTCGCGGCATTTGATGCCACTGCTGCCACCACAGCAATCGTACGTGTGACATTTGACGCCAGCCTTTCGTTCACAGGCGTTGGCAGAACGGACCCCGCTATCTGAGCATTTTGCGCCGAATGGTACTTTAAGAAGAAAACAACATGCATTGTACAATGTGGGTCAAACTTGCCTTGTTCAAATCGGAGTTCTTTGATAAACATTGTTTGGATTTGCGTTAACAAAGAATGCATCATTTGCCGCTTTTTTAAAGTCTGTATTGTCATACGAAATTATCAATACGTATTTTGGTGCATATGCACTACAATAACATTGACAAATATATGTTTTATATGTTATTTTCATACAAAAATTACCTTTTCCCATACCCCCATAAAATTAACCATTTCATCCTTCAATCTAATGACGTAATGACACAATAAATATTCGCGTGTCTTTTGAACGAGAGTTCTAGACATAAACGCATGTGGTATTAAGAACATGTTGCAAGTTACAACATGTTCTTAATACCGCATGCGTTGTATGTCTACAACTTGTAACAAATCGATATGGTGTAGTCGAATACTGGAATTAAATAAAAGAAACTTCTGAAATGGTGACGCTCAGGCGCGCGCCTGTAATTTTTCATTTATATCATGCATAACACATCTATAGTGAGTAGATTGTGGATTCAAAATATATATACAACGTGAGTATAATTATAATGTTAGGTCACTATACACTACAAACATGTCAGAATAATGCTTGTAATAATTCGTTTAATATAAGGATAGTGTTTTGCAATTCTATGCATTTAAAAGTGAATACAATGTTAGATCACTAAAGAAATCTACACACATTACCTGGCGCATACATGCACTTTATTAATGTGTACAGTTTTCTATTAAAAATAATATAGTTAAGATCACTTACGAACTGGGGCACAGTCTCCGTCAATGTTGCACGCCTCCCCTTCTGCACAATTAGTAAGGCCTGAAGTAAACAATACACATAGATTGACATGGAAAAGGGACACATCCATTTCAAAAGCATCATACATTTATAGCATGAAACGATTATAATTAGCACATATCGTCACTTGAAAGCCATAAGATGCCTTCAGAATATGTGCAATGAAGGCTGGTAATCCCCTCTTGCTACAAGGGAGGATATATATATTTGCAATAAGATGTTTGCCCTTATAAAGATTATACCAAGATTTTAATTCGATGTCATGAAAACAAAGCCTATTACGTTTATTAAAATCACACACGTAAAATATGAGTATCATTATTATATTATTCATTTGTATGAAATTTGAATGTTATTATAAATGGGATATATTTTTGTCTGTTCAGCGTTGTTGACTTAATATATATATAATCTAATTGCTATTTGCTCATAATTATACATTTCATTCCTAATTGTGTGATACCGTTGAAGGGCTTTATTCTAGGTAATAAAAGATTCGCAATACTTAGTTATTATACTCATATTTATACTAAATATTACTAGTATTGAAATTTCCCTAGCGAATTGTATGTATTATGTAGTCTTAGCCCAAATTGAACGATTTCAAAAATATTTAGAAGAATTTTAATACAAGCGCCTTTTATACATATTAAATTTGTGGGGATTGCGTTTGATCCCCACTCATTAAATTTAGGGGACATTTGCAAAAACTAAAGGGACATACGCTGCATTTAGTTAAAGTGTCAGTATAGAAGCCGTTATCTGACAAAGGGGTCATATATCAGCACAGAACAGAACTTTATCTCATCCTGGTATACAAGGATACAACCAAGTGGCATTTGCTATGACGTTAAGAAAACCGCATTTTAAGCATTTTCAGCAGGGACCATATGTAGTGATTTTGCGATTTAAATGAACCGGTCATTGTTTGTAAATTATAGTATGTGCATTTAAGTGAACTGCGTTGATAGACAATTATTTAACTACGATGAATGATCTTGAATATAGTACCAATGCTCTGTTGTTGTTTGTATTCAAAAACAAATTATTATACTATTTTATTTTCACCAGTTACTATTGCGTCAAGTACGCGACCAATGTTTACAAACGATGTAGCTGACGGATACGTACAGCATTGTACAGGATTGGACTCTGGTATGTCCCCAAACTGACAAAAGCACTCTCCTACGACCGCATACCCGCAGTCCATTCCTGGTTCGCAACAGATTTTGCCGGGGAGAGCGGAACAATTGGGGCCTGATGAGTAGAAAAACATGCCTTTAACAGCAATAACAACAACAACAACAACATTCAAATAGTGCTCATAATTTACACTGACATACGATGCTATACGCTTTTTTAAAGTCCAAAAGGTGAGGCAAAGTAAACGTCTCTCCAATTCAAGAATAAAATCATTAACAACAATTAAATTAGCGACAGCAAATGACAGCAGCAGTAACAACCTAACCGTGAGTAACAACAACAACATTTATTAAATCTACAAACTACAAAAAACAAGTATCCCGTAATACAATTACGGAGTGGTAAATACAAAACCTTCATTAGAAAATTTTCCAAACATATGCGTTTTTCGTGAATATTTTCTAGTCTGAAAACGTTATATAAAGAAAAATTCAAAATTGAATGAAATTAACCACATTTTTTGTTACAATGGTATAATTATCAAACATTTCGGGTTTTAAAAATAAGTGCAGTGTAGCCTCTGTTCAAAACGCCATATAAGCTGTTCAGTCAATCATGACCGTAGCGCCCGCCTTAGGCCTATATTAAAAAATCTTTTGTTTGCCCTTTACCACCCCGAAATTTTAGAGGTGGGTCGGTAGGTAGGAAAACTTTTTTATTGTATTCCGAGAATTTAATCTTTATCATACATGAAAGTCATCATTTAGCAATACATTATAATTTTATCTTTGTTTCAAAATCACAATTATTTTTTTCATTTTGATTGATACAACCAATATTATACATGGTAAAACTGGCTTTAGTGAGAGACATAACATAAAAAAGAATACGCAATACTTTAAAAACAATTTGTGAAGTACATGTATTTTATTTAATACCAATGTCTGAATTGACTAGACACACATATTAATTAATACAGCATAGACACATACTGTCTGACAAGAAAACCTATGTATTATTATCAATGGCTGAACAAACTAGACCGTCCCAATCATATTAATACAGTACCAATACATACTGTTTCACTAGAAAAAAATTAAAATAAATGAATTGAAAATTAAAAATAAGTTGATTAAAATGTCAATAAGAAAATCAGAAATGTTGTATTTCTCAAATATAAACTGTGTGTTTGTTAATAACAATTTAACAAACAGTTACTAGTACTGATTAAAGAATACCCTAACAAAGCCAGTATTGACAGACACTTTTTAGACTGTTGGCGGAAGCCAACGGTCTTTTGAGAGGGTAATTTTCAAAACAGGTATCGCGGAAAACTACTTCTTTTCTTTGCAGGCTACAAGTCAGTAAATCGAAACCTGAAAAGGTCCTTCTTCAAAGCAGAACACATTCACGTATGTTTTTTTTCACCTTTTAATTATTAAAGATAATGTATGTCATGTGTATCATAATGTGTGGTTCGTGTGATTTATTACAATAATAGTTTCTAAAAAGTCAATTTATTAAAAATGTTACGTCAAATTAATGACACCACTATTGTCGCTATTTACTTGAATGTAACCGAAATATTCACCTGAATGTCCTGGAATGGGACCACTAAATTAATGCGCCGCATCCGTTATTTTTGACTCGTTCAGAAGTGCTATTTCTTAATACAGATTATTTTGACAACAAATCACTGCAATTTATTAATTTTAAACTGTAGTATGGAAAAGCGAGAGCTCGCATCGAAAGACCTACTTTTGACTTTTTGACTCAATAGGCTACGAATCACTAACAATTGATGCTCCTAACTACCACGCTTTATTGTTTATTCTGCATGGCTCGGTGCAGATTGACGTGTTAACTGGCATCTACGTATATAATTCCGTTTGCATTTGATAATTAGCATGAACAATATTTAATCGTTACTTACAAATAAATATTTGTTATGATGTATACTATTGAATAAGAATCCATAGTGTCAAGTTTATAGGTGGTAATTTGAACTTCATTTAAACAAATGTTTCCACACTTGTTGATTTGCGAACTGAAATCGAAACTTTGTCGGTAATTTTCTTGTTCTCGTCTACCACGTACAATAGATTATACAATACGTCATCCCAAGCTTTACTTGTTTCAACTTTATGAATTTGTATTTATTTATTGATTTCAAGAAACACACCGAAAATTAGAAACAGGTTAATCAATTCTCCACAGGGTCTCATTGTAAAACAGCAAAATCTCCTGGCATCGGTCGCCACTTTTCTTTGATTCAGCTATTGTGAGTCTGATCTCTTTGGAAAGTTGGTTCTCTCTGCTTTCAAAATATAAAATAAAAAAAAAGATATGTTATGCTACTTCTAATTTTTTTTTTCCACTTGATTGTTATCACCCGTAAGAAGCACTCGCGAGTTCGACAAAAGCACATGTATGCTTCCTATACATAAACTGCTGAATATTCAAATTTCAGGTAATTAGGTGTCATGATACATCAAAATGCACAAAAGACATGTCGTTTTCAGGAAATAACCATTTAAACCAGTGTCCGTTATGCGAAATGTCTCTTTCTTTTACAGAAGTAATAACGAAATAATCATATACGGACAACTTTCAAGGGGACCACCCTACTTTTTACTGGTATCTAAAATTGAAACAAAATGTTATTCTATACACAGATGATGACGTCATACGTCGACCGGTGTGTACACGACAAAACATGAAGCACACCTTGTTTACTAGTATCCGGTCAATAGGCGCTTGTTTTCACACTCAAACGCATTATACTCTTTTGTTCAAGCGCCATAATGATCAAAATTGTAATTTATGAAAAATGTGTGAGCGAAACAAAAATACGAAATTTAAAGCAAGAAAAAATACCTAAATAAAAAAAAACTTACCGCAGATTTTGCAATAAAATGTTTTGAGTCGGCGGATTTTTTGTGGGTCGGTCGGTAAAGGGCAAACAAACAAACTTCATTTTAATTTAGGCCTTAGCTTTCTTTCTTCAGATTGAACTAGATTACGAACTGTACTGGTGTTCTAATTTTTTTGTCTTAGTCCATTTCTAAAAAATATCAAAGGTTTCCATATGAAACGTTCAATACTTGTTCACTATCAAAAGGGTAATTCACTACACAAGGCAGGCCACCCTGTGATTTGTATTTCCAGAGTTATCTGCCCTTGTTTGGACTTAAAACTTAGAATATTTTACATTTTTGTTTAATATAACATTTCTCAATAACTATCTATGTCATTAAATTGAAACTCAATATATTTGTTTATGGTGCTGACCCCATTCTGCAGACATGAGGAGGTAACTCTTTCAAAGATTTTGTATGTGTGATTACCCCTTTTCAACTTACAATTTTCGCTTAAGGACAAATTGGTCAATTCCTGTATGAAGTATTGACTTGAAACTCAAAGTAGTTGATCACAGTGATGAGTTTATTCTGAAGACAAGAGGAGGTAACTCTATCAAGGATTTCGTTTAAGTAATTACCCTTTTGTCAACTTAGAATTTTCGCTGTAGGTCAAATTTCACACCAGCTGTAAGAGGTATTGACATGAAACTGAAAATACTTGATCACAGTTATAAATCCATTCTGTAGACAAGATGAGGTAACTATATCAAGGATTTTGGTGGAATGATTGCCCCTTTTTCAACTTAGAATTTAAGCATAAGGTCAAATTTTTAATGATTTATAAGAGTTACTGAAATTCAACACAGTCACTTCATCACAGTGATGAACCCATTATATTAACAAAAGGCCTGAATAATATCAAATACACGAAAGTCGAGCGTCCAGCATCCGTAGGCGGTGCTCTTGTTTATTTGAATGCCAAAGTGATTGTATTCCTCATGTAAGTTTCCAGTGAGTTCAAACACTCTCGAGTATTCACAACAAATATATTACAAGCAAATATTTTTGTAATTTTGTTACATTATTTTAAGTTATTTTAACAACTATGTGCTAGAATAAAAAAAGACTAATTGATAATAGAATGTTTTGTTGTTGAGGTATTTTATTTGTCGAGTTATGTGTATTGGCGAGATGTCTGTTTGAATTAAAATTTCTGAGGTGATTATAAACTTAATGGTATACATAACTTCAGGAACTCCCGATCTTGATTATTGTTTATAACGGAATTGAGAGTTTCACTAAGCACGGCACACTCATATTTTATTGCCTTTTTTGGTAATTTCCACTCGCACTCGCACAGCTGTAAATGAATCCTTTGAAAGTTTGGGTCTTTTTAATGCTATTAAGCGCATTTTTAGCAGATCAATGAAATCTTGACAATCCATACGTAATTATGTTAAAGTTATTCGGCTGTAGCATTCAAGACGCACTTAATTAAATGAGCCCGATATTATACGCGACTCTTTGATTCATGTGGCTGTTACGTTTTCTCACTATGGTTTGGAAAGCTAGTATTGCCCGTCCCTCGCAACACAACGAGTATTTGCACTTTGAAGACTTCCTTTATATATTCATTTTAGTGAACCTGTTAATATCAAGTGGTCATAGATAAATCAATTTGGTACAAAGAATTTCACAATTTTACTGTTTGAACATGATCCTGAGTAAGAAGTTACGCCCGGTTAAAGCATTCTAAAATATATCTGGTGTTCCAGATACTCCTGTCGTTTGCATGTACACAAATTACAAGGCGATTCCTCGATACCCTATATTGTATTTTTGTACAAGAATTCAAGAATTTCAAAAAATCATTTTTCACAAATGGATAATTTGTCCATGCATTCGTTTAGAAGTGGAGGCGCTTAATTTTATTTTGATGCAGGAATACATGGTGAAAAAGTGAAATCGTTCGGTAACTATTACTTCAGTCTGTTAATAGAAATTATTAAGATTTACTGAAAATACTTTGTTGGGAGCAGCTTCTTTCAGATTCCACGCCCTACAACTACTTCAACTTTAATTTGGCCGTTATTTTTGGCATTTCTTGGCCGCGATTGGTGCCGATTACTAAGTTGGATGCATTTAAATTGATAGTTATCAATAAAGTTGCGGCCAAATAAAGGGCCAAAATAAATATATTTATATATACCTTATGTGCTATTGTGAAATAATAAATGTGTCTGTTTATTATGTGTGCGTTTTCGGAAGCGACTGGTGCTGATTTCTAAGTTTGATATATATTAATTGATATTCATAAATAACATGATTTCTTATTCATGCAAACATCTGAAAATGATAACTGAACAATTAACAGAATATTCATAGCAATACAAGTTTAGCACTTACAGCATTGAGGGTAAGTCCCATCATGGTCGCATTCACATTCCTCGGTCTCTAGGTTGCAATGTGCCCCGTTGATATGTGTACACTCAGCAGAACCTTTAAGCAAATAATGTGTGGATACACAAGTTGTATTTCAACAATGTTGTCATAACATGTATATGTTTGAGAACAATAGATGTTTGTAAAACAAGTATGCCCCGCGACTTGCAGCTAAGTTGTGAATATGTGCAATTGTTTTAATATGCAAGCCCAAGCGATGTCTCGATATATGGTATCTATGTATGAAGTTTCATTAAAATATCTCGATGCGTTGTCAAGTTATTGAGCGGAAACCGTTTTTCTATTTTTAGTAACGGTGATCTTGACCTTGATCCCACCCACCCCAAATGCAATCCAAAGCGAGGTCTCAATATAAGGTATCAATGTATGAAGTTTCATTAAAATACCTCGATGCGTTCTCAAGTTTGTGAGTGGAAACAGTTTTTCTATTTTTAGCAACGGTGACCTTGACCCCACCCACCCCATAGGCAATCCCAAGCGAGGTCTTGATATAAGGTATATATGTATGAGGATTCATTAAAATATCTCGATGCGTTCTCAAGTTATTGTGTTGAAACCGTTTTTTTCTATATTTAGTAACGGTGACATTGACCTTGACCCAACCCACCCCATATGCAATCGCAGGCGAGGTCTGAATATAAGGTATCTATGTACGAATCTTCATTAAAATATCTCGATGCGTTCTCAAGTCATTGAGCGGAGAGCGTTTTTCTATTTTTAGTAATGATGACCTTGACCTTGAATCCACCCACGTCATATGCAAACGTAAGCAAGGCCTCAATATAAGGTATCTATGTGTGTAGTTTCATTAAAATATTTCGATGCGTTCTGAAGTTATTGAGCGGAAACCGTTTTTGTATTTTTAGTAACGGTGACCTTGGCCTTGACCCCACCGACCCCATATGCAAGGCCAAGCGAGGTCTCTATGCACGGTATATATGTATAAAGTTTCATTAAAATATGTCAATGCGTTCTCAAGTTATTGAGCGGAAATCGTTTTATATATTTAGTAACAGTGACCTTGACCTTCACCTCACCCACCCCTATGCAATCCCAAGCGAGGACACAATATACGGTATCTATGTGTGAAGTGTTATTAAAATATCTTGATGCGTTATTGAGCGGAAACCGTTTTTCCATTTTTAGTAACGGTGACGTTGACCTTGACCACACCCAATCGATATGCAATCACAAGCGAGGTCACGATATAAGTTATGTATGTGTAAAGTTTCATTAAAATATCTCAATGCGTTCTCAAGTTATTAAGGGCAAACCATTTTTATATTTTAAGCAACGGTGACCTTGTCCTTTGACCTGTTGACCTGAAAATGTACAGGGTTCTTCCTTTCCTCCCATGTAACCAGCGCACCAACTTTCATGACCGTATGTCAAAGCGTTCTCAAGATATCGTGCGGAAACGAAAAGGTCTACCGTTTTACTATTTTTGGCAACGGTGACCTTGACCTTGACCCCCCCAACCCGTATGCAATCGCAAGCGAGGTCTCAATGCAAGGTATCTATGTGTGTAGTTTCATTAAAATATCTCAATGCGTTCTCAAGTTATTAAGGGGAAACAATTTATATATTTTAAGTAACGTTGACCTTGACCTTTGACCTGTTGACCTCAAAATGTACAGGGTTCTTTTCCTCCCAAGCAACCAGCATGCCATTTTTCATGATCGTAGGTCAAAGCGTTCTCAAGATATCGTGCGGAAACGAAATGGTCTACGGACAGACCTACCGACCGACCGACCGAAAGACCGACCGACCGACCGACCGACCGACAGACCGACCGACGGACGGAAAAGTGCAAAGCAAGATACCTCCACTTCTTCGAAGAGGGGCATAATAAAAAGTTCAACAATTATCCTGTAGGACTTTTCGATAAAACCTGAGAACTTACAGCATTGAGGGTAAGTCCCATCATGGTCGCATTCACAGTCCTCAGTCTCTAGGTTGCAATGTGCCCCGTTGAAATGTGTACACTCAGCAGAACCTTTAAGTAAATAATGTGTGGATAAAGAGTTGTATTTTAACAATTTGGTCATAACATGTAAATGTTTGAGAATAAAAAATTAAAGAATAATTCAGTAGGATTTTCCAATACAAGGTCAGAACTTACAGCATTGAGGATAAGTCCCATCATGGTCGCATTCACATTCCTCAGTCTCTAGGTTGCAATGTGCCCCGTTGATATGTGTACACTCAGCAGAACCTTCAAGTAAATGATGTGTGGATACACGAGTTGTATTTAAAAAATTTGGTCATAACATGTACATGTTTGAAATTAAAAGTTTGAACAATTATTCGTTAGGACTTTTCAATTAAAGTTTAGCACTTACAGCATTGAGGGTAAGTCCCATCATGGTCGCATTCACATTCCTCAGTCTCTAGGTTGCAATGTGCCCCGTTGATATGTGTACACTCAGCAGAACCTTTAAGTAAATAATGTGTGGATACATGAGTTGTATTTCAACAATGTTGTCATACCATGCAAATGTTTGAGAATAAACATTTGAAGAATTATCCAGAGGGACTTTCCAATAAAACGTGTGCACTTACAGCATTGAGGGTAAGACCCATCATGGTCACATTCACAATTTTCGGTCTCTAGGTTGCAGTGTGCCCCGTTGATATGTGTACACTCAGCAGAACCTTTAAGCAAATAATGTGTGGATACACGAGTTGTATTTCAACAATGTTGTCATAACATGTATATGTTTGAGAACAATAGATGTTTGTAAAACATGTATGCCCCGCGACTTGCAGCTAAGTTGTGAATATGTGCAATTGTTAAGAAATTGTTTTAATATGCAAGCCCAAGCGATGTCTCGATATATGGTATCTATGTATGAAGTTTCATTAAAATATCTCGATGCGTTGTCAAGTTATTGAGCGGAAACCGTTTTTCTATTTTTAGTAATGGTGACCTTGACCTGGACCCCACCCGCCCTATATGCAATCACAAGCGAGGTCTCAATATAAGGTATCTATGTATGAAGTTTCATTAAAATATCTCGATGCGTTCTCAAGTTATTGAGAGGAAATCGTTTTTCTATTTTTAGCAACGGTGACCTTGACCCCACCCACCCCATAGGCAATCCCAAGCGAGGTCTTGATATAAGGTATATATGTTTGACGATTGATTAAAATATCTCGATGCGTTCTCAAGTTATTGTGCTGAAACCGTTTTTTTCTATATTTAGTAACGGTGACCTTGACCTTGACCCCACCCACCCCATATCCAATCGCAGGCGAGATCTGAATATAAGATATCAATGTACGAACCTTCATTAAAATATCTCGATGCGTTCTCAAGTCATTGAGCGGAGAGCCTTTTTCTATTTTTAGTAATGATGACCTTGACCTTGACTCCACCCACTTCATATGCAATCATAAGCAAGGCCTCAATATAAGGTATCTATGTATGTAGTTTCATTAAAATATTTCGATGCGTTCTCAAGTTGTTGAGCGGAAACCGTTTTTGTATTTTTAGTAACAGTGACCTTGACCTTGACCCCACCGACCCCATATGCAACGCCATGCGAGGCCTCTATGCAAGGTATATATGTATAAAGTTTCATTAAAATATGTCAATGCGTTCTCAAGTTATTGAGCGGAAATCGTTTTATATTTTTCGTAACAGTGACCTTGACCTTAACCTCACCCACCCCTATGCAATCCCAAGCGAGGACACAATATACGGTATCTATGTGTGAAGTTTCATTAAAATATCTTGATGCGTTCTCAAGTTATTGAGCGGAAACCGATTTTCCATTTTTAGTAACAGTGACCTTGACCTTGACCCCACCCAACCGATATAAAACCGCAAGCGAGGACTCAATGTAAGTTATGTATGTTTAAAGTTTCATTAAAATATCGCAATGCGTTCTCAAGTTATTAAGGGCAAACCATTTTTATATTTTAAGCAACGGTGACCTTGTCCTTTGACCTGTTGACCTGAAAATGTACAGGGTTCTTCCTTTCCTCCCATGTAATCAGCGCACCAACTTTCATGATCGTAGTTCAAAGCGTTCTCAAGATATCGTCTCGGAAACGAAAAGGTCTACCGTTTATCTATTTTTGGCAACGGTGACCTTGACCTGGACCCCCCAACCCGTATGCAATCGCAAGCGAGGTCTCAATGTAAGGTATCTATGTGTGTAGTTTCATTAAAATATCTCAATGCGTTCTCAAGTTATTAAGGGGAAACTATTTTTATATTTTAAGCAACGTTGGCCTTGACCTTTGACCTGTTGACCTCAAAATGTACAGGGTTCTTTTCCTCCCAAGCAACCAGCATGCCATCTTTCATGATCGTAGGTCAAAGCGTTCTCAAGATATCGAGCGGAAACGAAATGGTCTACGGACAGACCTACCGACCGACCGACAAACGAAAGACCGACCTACAGACCGACCGACCGACAGACCGACCGACGGACGGAAAAGTGCAAAGCAAGATACCCCCACTTCTTCGAAGAGGGGCATAATAAAAAGTTCAACAATTATCCTATAGGACTTTTCGATAAAACCTGAGAACTTACAGCATTGAGGGTAAGTCCCATCATGGTCGCATTCACATTCCTCAGTCTCTAGGTTGCAATGTGCCCCGTTGATATGTGTACACTCAGCAGAACCTTTAAGTAAATAATGTGTGGATACACGAGTTGTATTTCAACAATGTTGTCCTACCAAGTAAATGTTTGACAATAAATATATGAAGAATTATCCTAAGGACTTTACAATAAAACGTGTGCATTTACAGCATTGAGGATAAGTCCCATCATGGTCACATTCACAATATTCCGTCTCTAGGTTGCAGTGTGCCCCGTTGATATGTGTACACTCAGCAGAACCTTCAAGTAAATGATGTGTGGATACACGAGTTGTATTTTAACAATTTGGTGATAACATGTACATGTTTGAAATTAAAAGTTTGAACAATTATTCGTTAGGACTTTTCAATTAAAGTTTAGCACTTACAGCATTGAGGGTAAGTCCCATCATGGTCGCATTCACATTCCTCAGTCTCTAGGTTGCAATGTGCCCCATTGATATGTGTACACTCAGCAGAACCTTTAAGTAAATAATGTGTGGATACACGAGTTGTATTTCAACAATGTTGTCCTACCATGTAAATTTTTGAGAATAAACATTTGAAGAATTATCCAGAGGGACTTTACAATAAAACGTGTGCACTTACAGCATTGAGGATAAGTCCCATCATGGTCGCATTCACATTCCTCAGTCTCTAGGTTGCAATGTGCCCCGTTGATATGTGTACACTCAGCAGAACCTTCAAGTAAATGATGTGTGGATACACGAGTTGTATTTAAAAAATGTTGTCATACCATGCAAATGTTTGAGAATAAACATTTGAAGAATTATCCAGAGGGACTTTCCAATAAAACGTGTGCACTTACAGCATTGAGGGTAAGACCCATCATGGTCACATTCACAATTTTCGGTCTCTAGGTTGCAGTGTGCCCCGTTGATATGTGTACACTGAGCAGAACCTTTAAGCAAATAATGTGTGGATACACGAGTTGTATTTCAACAATGTTGTCATAACATGTATATGTTTGAGAACAATAGATGTTTGTAAAACATATATGCCCCGCGACTTGCAGCTAAGTTGTGAATATGTGCAATTGTTAAGAAATTGTTTTAATATGCAAGCCCAAGCGATGTCTCGATATATGGTATCTATGTATGAAGTTTCATTAAAATATCTCGATGCGTTGTCAAGTTATTGAGCGGAAACCGTTTTTCTATTTTTAGTAAAGGTGACCGTGAACTTGATACCACCCACCCCATATGCAATCCCAAGCGAGGTCTCAATATAAGGTATCTATGTATGAAGTTTCATTAAAATATCTCGATGCGTTCTCAAGTTATTGAGTGGAAACCGTTTTTCTATTTTTAGCAACGGTGACCTTGACCCCACCCACGCCATAGGCAATCCCAAGCGAGGTCTTGATATAAGGTATATATGTTTGACGATTGATTAAAATATCTCGATGCGTTCTCAAGTTATTGTGCTGAAACAGTTTTTTTCTATATTTAGTAACGGTGATATTGACCTTGACCCCACCCACCCCATATGTAATCGCAGGCGAGGTCTGAATATAAGGTATCTATGTACGAATCTTCATTAAAATCTCTCGATGCGTTCTCAAGTCATTGAGCGGAGAGCGTTTTTCTATTTTTAGTAATGATGACCTTGACCTTGAATCCACCCACTTCATATGCAATCGCAAGCAAGGCCTCAATATAAGGTATCTATGTGTGTAGATTCATTAAAATATTTCGATGCGTTCTCAAGTTATTGAGCGGAAACCGTTTTTGTATTTTTAGTAACGGTGACCTTGGCCTTGACCTCACCGACCTCATATGCAAGGCCAAGCGAGGTCTCTATGCAAGGTATATATGTGTAAAGTTTCATTAAAATATGTCAATGCGTTCTCAAGTTATTGAGCGGAAATCGTTTTATATATTTAGAAACAGTGACCTTGACCTTCACCTCACCCACCCCTATGCAATCCCAAGCGAGGACACAATATACGGTATCTATGTGTGAAGTGTTATTAAAATATCTTGATGCGTTATTGAGCGGAAACCGTTTTTCCATTTTTAGTAACGGTGACCTTGACCTTGACCACACCCAATCGATATGCAATCACAAGCGAGGTCACGATGTAAGTTATGTATGTATTAAGTTTCATTAAAATATCTCAATGCGTTCTCAAGTTATTAAGGGCAAACCATTTTTATATTTTAAGCAACGGTGACCTTGTCCTTTGACCTGTTGACCTGAAAATGTACAGGGTTCTTCCTTTCCTCCCATATAACCAGCGCACCAACTTTCATGACCGTAGGTCAAAGCGTTCTCAAGATATCGTGCGGAAACGAAAAGGTCTACCGTTTTACTATTTTTGGCAACGGTGACCTTGACCTGGAACACCCCAACCCGTATGCAATCGCAAGCGAGGTCTCAATGCAAGGTATATATGTGTGTAGTTTCATTAAAATATCTCAATGCGTTCTCAAGTTATTAAGGGGTAACTATTTTTATATTTTAAGCAACGTTGACCTTGACCTTTGACCTGTTGACCTCAAAATGTACAGGGTTCTTTTCCTCCCAAGCAACCAGCATGCCATTTTTCATGATCGTAGGTCAAAGCGTTCTCAAGATATCGTGCGGAAACGAAATGGTCTACGGACAGACCTACCGACCGACCGACCGAAAGACCGACCGACCTACCGACCGACCGACAGACCGACCGACGGACGGAAAAGTGCAAAGCAAGATACCCCCACTTCTTCGAAGAGGGGCATAATAAAAAGTTCAACAATTATCCTATAGGACTTTTCGATAAAACCTGAGAACTTAGAGCATTGAGGGTAAGTCCCATCATGGTCGCATTCACAGTCCTCAGTCTCTAGGTTGCAATGTGCCCCGTTGATATGTGTACACTCAGCAGAACCTTTAAGTAAATAATGTGTGGATAAAGAGTTGTATTTTAACAATTTTGTCATAACATGTAAATGTTTGAGAATAAAAAATTAAAGAATAATTCAGTAGGATTTTCCAATACAAGGTCAGAACTTACAGCATTGAGGATAAGTCCCATCATGGTCGCATTCACATTCCTCAGTCTCTAGGTTGCAATGTGCCCCGTTGATATGTGTACACTCAGCAGAACCTTCAAGTAAATGATGTGTGGATACACGAGTTGTATTTAAAAAATTTGGTCATAACATGTACATGTTTGAAATTAAAAGTTTGAACAATTATTCGTTAGGACTTTTCAATTAAAGTTTAGCACTTACAGCATTGAGGGTAAGTCCCATCATGGTCGCATTCACATTCCTCAGTCTCTAGGTTGCAATGTGCCCCGTTGATATGTGTACACTCAGCAGAACCTTTAAGTAAATAATGTGTGGATACACGAGTTGTATTTCAACAATGTTGTCCTACCATGTAAATGTTTTAGAATAAACATTTGAAGAATTATCCAGAGGGACTTTACAATAAAACATGTGCACTTACAGCATTGAGGGTAAGTCCCATCATGGTCGCATTCACATTCCTCAGTCTCTAGGTTGCAATGTGCCCCGTTGATATGTGTACACTCAGCAGAACCTTTAAGTAAATAATGTGTGGATACATGAGTTGTATTTCAACAATGTTGTCATACCATACAAATGTTTGAGAATAAACATTTGAAGAATTATCCAGAGGGACTTTCCAATAAAACGTGTGCACTTACAGCATTGAGGGTAAGACCCATCATGGTCACATTCACAATTTTCGGTCTCTAGGTTGCAGTGTGCCCCGTTGATATGTGTACACTCAGCAGAACCTTTAAGCAAATAATGTCTGGATACACGAGTTGTATTTCAACAATGTTGTCATAACATGTATATGTTTGAGAACAATAGATGTTTGTAAAACATGTATGCCCCGCGACTTGCAGCTAAGTTGTGAATATGTGCAATTGTTAAGAAATTGTTTTAATATGCAAGCCCAAGCGATGTCTCGATATATGGTATCTATGTATGAAGTTTCATTAAAATATCTCGATGCGTTGTCAAGTTATTGAGCGGAAACCGTTTTTCTATTTTTAGTAATGGTGACCTTGACCTGGACCCCATCCGCCCTATATGCAATCACAAGCGAGGTCTCAATATAAGGTATCTATGTATGAAGTTTCATTAAAATATCTCGATGCGTTCTCAAGTTATTGAGTGGAAACCGTTTTTCTATTTTTAGCAACGTTGACCTTGACCCCACCCACCCCATAGGCAATCCCAAGCGAGGTCTTGATATAAGGTATATATGTTTGACGATTGATTAAAATATCTCGATGCGTTCTCAAGTTATTGTGCTGAAACAGTTTTTTTCTATATTTAGTAACGGTGACCTTGACCTTGACCCCACCCACCCCATATCCAATCGCAGGCGAGATCTGAATATAAGATATCTATGTACGATCCTTCATTAAAATATCTCGATGCGTTCTCAAGTCATTGAGCGGAGAGCCTTTTTCTATTTTTAGTAATGATGACCTTAACCTTGACTCCACCCACTTCATATGCAAGCATAAGCAAGGCCTCAATATAAGGTATCTATGTATGTAGTTTCATTAAAATATTTCGATGCGTTCTCAAGTTGTTGAGCGGAAACCGTTTTTGTATTTTTAGTAACAGTGACCTTGACCTTGACCCCACCGACCCCATATGCAACGCCAAGCGAGGCCTCTATGCAAAGTATATATGTATAAAGTTTCATTAAAATATGTCAATGCGTTCTCAAGTTATTGAGCGGAAATCGTTTTATATTTTTCGTAACAGTGACCTTGACCTTAACCTCACCCACTCCTATGCAATCCCAAGCGAGGACACAATATACGGTATCTATGTGTGAAGTTTCATTAAAATATCTTGATGCGTTCTCAAGTTATTGAGCGGAAACCGATTTTCCATTTTTAGTAACAGTGACCTTGACCTTGACCCCACCCAACCGATATAAAACCGCAAGTGAGGACTCGATGTAAGTTATGTATGTTTAAAGTTTCATTAAAATATCTCAATGCGTTCTCAAGTTATTAAGGGCAAACCATTTTTATATTTTAAGCAACGGTGACCTTGTCCTTTGACCTGTTGACCTGAAAATGTACAGGGTTCTTCCTTTCCTCCCATGTAATCAGCGCACCAACTTTCATGATCGTAGTTCAAAGCGTTCTCAAGATATCGTCTCGGAAACCAAAAGGTCTACCGTTTATCTATTTTTGGCAACGGTGACCTTGACCTGGACCCCCAACCCGTATGCAATCGCAAGCGAGGTCTCAATGTAAGGTATCTATGTGTGTAGTTTCATTAAAATATCTCAATGCGTTCTCAAGTTATTAAGGGGTAACTATTTTTATATTTTAAGCAACGTTGGCCTTGACCTTTGACCTGTTGACCTCAAAATGTACAGGGTTCTTTTCCTCCCAAGCAACCAGCATGCCATCTTTCATGATCGTAGGTCAAAGCGTTCTCAAGATATCGTGCGGAAACGAAATGGTCTACGGACAGACCTACCGACCGACCGACAAACGAAAGACCGACCGATCGACCGACAGACCGACCGACGGACGGAAAAGTGCAAAGCAAGATACCCCCACTTCTTCGAAGAGGGGCATAATAAAAAGTTCAACAATTATCCTATAGGACTTTTCGATAAAACCTGAGAACTTACAGCATTGAGGGTAAGTCCCATCATGGTCGCATTCACATTCCTCAGTCTCTAGGTTGCAATGTGCCCCGTTGATATGTGTACACTCAGCAGAACCTTTAAGTAAATAATGTGTGGATACACGAGTTGTATTTCAACAATGTTGTCCTACCAAGTAAATGTTTGACAATAAATATATGAAGAATTATCCTAAGGACTTTACAATAAAACGTGTGCATTTACAGCATTGAGGATAAGTCCCATCATGGTCACATTCACAATATTCCGTCTATAGGTTGCAGTGTGCCCCGTTGATATGTGTACACTCAGCAGAACCTTCAAGTAAATGATGTGTGGATACACGAGTTGTATTTTAACAATTTGGTCATTACATGTTCATGTTTGAAATTAAAAGTTTGAACAATTATTCGTTAGGACTTTTCAATTAAAGTTTAGCACTTACAGCATTGAGGGTAAGTCCCATCATGGTCGCATTCACATTCCTCAGTCTCTAGGTTGCAATGTGCCCCATTGATATGTGTACACTCAGCAGAACCTTTAAGTAAATAATGTGTGGATACACGAGTTGTATTTCAACAATGTTGTCCTACCATGTAAATGTTTGAGAATAAACATTTGAAGAATTATCCAGAGGGACTTTACAATAAAACGTGTGCACTTACAGCATTGAGGGTAAGTCCCATCATGGTCGCATTCACATTCCTCAGTCTCTAGGTTGCAATGTGCCCCGTTGATATGTGTACACTCAGCAGAACCTTTAAGTAAATAATGTGTGGATACATGAGTTGTATTTCGACAATGTTGTCATACCATGCAAATGTTTGAGAATAAACATTTGAAGAATTATCCAGAGGGACTTTCCAATAAAACGTGTGCACTTACAGCATTGAGGGTAAGACCCATCATGGTCACATTCACAATTTTCGGTCTCTAGGTTGCAGTGTGCCCCGTTGATATGTGTACACTCAGCAGAACCTTTAAGCAAATAATGTGTGGATACACGAGTTGTATTTCAACAATGTTGTCATAACATGTATATGTTTGAGAACAATAGATGTTTGTAAAACATGTATGCCCCGCGACTTGCAGCTAAGTTGTGAATATGTGCAATTGTTAAGAAATTGTTTTAATATGCAAGCCCAAGCGATGTCTCGATATATGGTATCTATGTATGAAGTTTCATTAAAATATCTCGATGCGTTGTCAAGTTATTGAGCGGAAACCGTTTTTCTATTTTTAGCAACGGTGACCTTGACCCCACCCACCCCATAGGCAATCCCAAGCGAGGTCTTGATATAAGGTATATATGTATGAGGATTCATTAAAATATCTCGATGCGTTCTCAAGTTATTGTGTTGAAACCGTTTTTTTCTATATTTAGTAACGGTGACCTTGACCTTGACCCCACCCACCCCATATGCAATCGCAGGCGAGGTCTGAATATAAGATATCTATGTACGAACCTTCATTAAAATATCTCGATGCGTTCTCAAGTCATTGAGCGGAGAGCGTTTTTCTATTTTTAGTAATGATGACCTTGACCTTGATTCCACCCACTTCATATGCAATCTAAAGCAAGGCCTCAATATAAGGTATCTATGTATGTAGTTTCATTAAAATATTTCGATGCGTTCTCAAGTTGTTGAGCGGAAACCGTTTTTGTATCACAGTGACCTTGACCTTGACTCCACCGACCCCATATGCAACGCCAAGCGAGGCCTCTATGCAAGGTATATATGTATAAAGTTTCATTAAAATACGTCTATGCGTTCTCAAGTTATTGAGCGGAAATCGTTATATATGTTTAGTAACAGTGACCTTGACCTTAACCTCACCCACCCCTATGCAATCCCAAGCGAGGACACAATATACGGTATCTATGTGTGAAGTTTCATTAAAATATCTTGATGCGTTCTCAAGTTATTGAGCGGAAACCGATTTTCCATTTTTAGTAACGGTGACCTTGACCTTGACCCCACCCAACCGATATAAAACCACAAGCGAGGACTCGATGTAAGTTATGTATGTTTAAAGTTTCATTAAAATATCTCAATGCGTTCTCAAGTTATTAAGGGCAAACCATTTTTATATTTTAAGCACCGGTGACCTTGTCCTTTGACCTGTTGACCTGAAAATGTACAGGGTTCTTCCTTTCCTCCCGTGTAACCAGCGCACCAACTTTCAGGACCGTAGATCAAAGCGTTTTCAAGATATCGTGCGGAAACGAAAAGGTCTACCGTTCTACTCTTTTTGGCAACGGTGACCTTGACCTGGACCCCCCAAACCCGTATGCAATCGCAAGCGAGGTCTCAATGTAAGGTATCTATTTGTGTAGTTTCATTAAAATATTTCAATGCTTTCTCAAGTTATTAAGGGGAAACTATTTTTATATTTTAAGCAACGTTGGCCTTGACCTTTGACCTGTTGACCTCAAAATGTACAGGGTTCTTTTCCTCCCAAGCAACCAGCATGCCATCTTTCATGATCGTAGGTCAAAGCGTTCTCAAGATATCGTGCGGAAACGAAATGGTCTACGGACAGACCTACCGACCGACCGACAAACGAAAGACCGACCGACCGACCGACCGACAGACCGACCGACGGACGGAAAAGTGCAAAGCAAGATACCCCCACTTCTTCGAAGAGGGGCATAATAAAATGTTGAACAATTATCCTATAGGACTTTTCGATAAAACCTGAGAACTTACAGCATTGAGGGTAAGTCCCATCATGGTCGCATTCACATTCCTCAGTCTCTAGGTTGCAATGTGCCCCGTTGATATGTGTACACTCAGCAGAACCTTTAAGTAAATAATGTGTGGATACACGAGTTGTATTTCAACAATGTTGTCCTACCAAGTAAATGTTTGACAATAAATATATGAAGAATTATCCTAAGGACTTTACAATAAAACGTGTGCATTTACAGCATTGAGGATAAGTCTCATCATGGTCACATTCACAATATTCCGTCTCTAGGTTGCAGTGTGCCCCGTTGATATGTGTACACTGAGCAGAACCTTCAAGTAAATGATGTGTGGATACACGAGTTGTATTTTAACAATTTGGTCATTACATGTTCATGTTTGAAATTAAAAGTTTGAACAATTATTCGTTAGGACTTTTCAATTAAAGTTTAGCACTTACAGCATTGAGGGTAAGTCCCATCATGGTCGCATTCACATTCCTCAGTCTCTAGGTTGCAATGTGCCCCGTTGATATGTGTACACTCAGCAGAACCTTTAAGTAAATAATGTGTGGATACACGAGTTGTATTTCAACAATGTTGTCCTACCATGTAAATGTTTGAGAATAAACATTTGAAGAATTATCCAGAGGGACTTTACAATAAAACGTGTGCACTTACAGCATTGAGGGTAAGACCCATCATGGTCACATTCACAATTTTCGGTCTCTAGGTTGCAGTGTGCCCCGTTGATATGTGTACACTCAGCAGAACCTTTAAGCAAATAATGTGTGGATACACGAGTTGTATTTCAACAATGATGTCATAACATGTATATGTTTGAGAACAATAGATGTTTGTAAAACATGTATTCCCCGCGACTTGCAGCTAAGTTGTGAATATGTGCAATTGTTAAGAAATTGTTTTAATATGCAAGCCCAAGCGATGTCTCGATATATGGTATCTATGTATGAAGTTTCATTAAAATATCTCGATGCGTTGTCAAGTTATTGAGCGGAAACCGTTTTTCTATTTTTAGTAATGGTGACCTTGACCTTGATACCACCCACCCCATATGCAATCCCAAGCGAGGTCTCAATATAAGGTATCTATGTATGAAGTTTCATTAAAATATCTCGATGCGTTCTCAAGTTATTGAGTGGAAACCGTTTTTCTATTTTTAGCAACGGTGACCTTGACCCCACCCACCCCAGAGGCAATCCCAAGCGAGGTCTTGATATAAGGTATATATGTTTGACGATTGATTAAAATATCTCGATGCGTTCTCAAGTTCTTGTGCTGAAAACGTTTTTTTCTATATTTAGTAACGGTGACCTTGACCTTGACCCCACCCACCCCATATGCAATCGCAGGCGAGGTCTGGATGTAAGGTATCTATGTACGAACCTTCATTAAAATATCTCGATGCGTTCTCAAGTCATTGAGCGGAGAGCATTTTTCTATTTTTATAATGATGACCTTGACCTTGACTCCACCCACTTCATATGCAATCATAAGCATGGCCTCAATATAAGGTATCTATGTATGTAGTTTCATTAAAATATTTCGATGCGTTCTCAAGTTGTTGAGCGGAAACCGTTTTTGTATTTTTAGTAACGGTGACCTTGACCTTGACCCCACCGACCCCATATGCAACGCCAAGCGAGGACTCTATGCAAGGTATATATGTATAAAGTTTCATTAAAATATGTCAATGCGTTCTCAAGTTATTGAGCGGAAATCGTTTTATATTTTTAGTAACAGTGACCTTGACCTTAACCTCACCCACCCCTATGCAATCCCACGCGAGGACACAATATACGGTATCTATGTGTGAAGTTTCATTAAAATATCTTGATGCGTTCTCAAGTTATTGAGCGGAAACCGATTTTCCATTTTTAGTAACGGTGACCTTAACCCCACACAACCGATATAAAACCACAAGCGAGGACTCGATGTAAGTTATATATGTTTAAAGTTTCATTAAAATATCTCAATGCGTTCTCAAGTTATTAAGGGCAAACCATTTTTATATTTTAAGCAACGGTGACCTTGTCCTTTGACCTGTTGACCTGAAAATGTACAGGGTTCTTTCTTTCATCCCATGTAACCAGCGCACCAACTTTCATGATCGTAGTTCAAAGAGTTCTCAAGACATCGTCTCGGAAACGAAAAGGTATACCGTTTTTCTATTTTTGGCAACGGTGACCTTGACCTTGACCCCCCCAACCCGTATGCAATCCCAAGCGAGATCTCAATGTAAGGTATCTATGTGTGTAGTTTCATTAAAATATCTCAATGCGTTCTCAAGTTATTAAGGGGAAACTATTTTTATATTTTAAGCAAAGTTGGCCTTGACCTTTGACCTGTTGACCTCAAAATGTACAGGGTTCTTTTCCTCCCAAGCAACCAGCATGCCATCTTTCATGATCGTAGGTCAAAGCGTTCTCAAGATATCGTGCGGAAACGAAATGGTCTACGGACAGACCTACCGACCGACCGACCGAAAGACCGACCGACCTACAGACCGACCGACAGACCGACCGACGGACGGAAAAGTGCAAAGCAAGATACCCCCACTTCTTCGAAGAGGGGCATAATAAAAAGTTCAACAATTATCCTATAGGACTTTTCGATAAAACCTGAGAACTTACAGCATTGAGGGTAAGTCCCATCATGGTCGCATTCACATTCCTCAGTCTCTAGGTTGCAATGTGCCCCGTTGATATGTGTACACTCAGCAGAACCTTTAAGTAAATAATGTGTGGATACACGAGTTGTATTTCAACAATGTTGTCCTACCAAGTAAATGTTTGACAATAAATATATGAAGAATTATCCTAAGGACTTTACAATAAAACGTGTGCATTTACAGCATTGAGGATAAGTCCCATCATGGTCACATTCACAATATTCCGTCTCTAGGTTGCAGTGTGCCCCGTTGATATGTGTACACTCAGCAGAACTTTCAAGTAAATGATGTGTGGATACACGAGTTGTATTTTAACAATTTGGTAATAACATGTACATGTTTGAAATTAAAAGTTTGAACAATTATTCGTTAGGACTTTTCAATTAAAGTTTAGCACTTACAGCATTGAGGGTAAGTCCCATCATGGTCGCATTCACATTCCTCAGTCTCTAGGTTGCAATGTGCCCCGTTGATATGTGTACACTCAGCAGAACCATTAAGTAAATAATGTGTGGATACACGAGTTGTATTTCAACAATGTTGTCCTACCATGTAAATGTTTGAGAATAAACATTTGAAGAATTATCCAGAGGGACTTTACAATAAAACGTGTGCACTTACAGCATTGAGGGTAAGTCCCATCATGGTCGCATTCACATTCCTCAGTCTCTAGGTTGCAATGTGCCCCGTTGATATGTGTACACTCAGCAGAACCTTTAAGTAAATAATGTGTGGATACACGAGTTGTATTTCAACAATGTTGTCATACCATGCAAATGTTTGAGAATAAACATTTGAAGAATTATCCAGAGGGACTTTCCAATAAAACGTGTGCACTTTCAGCATTGAGGGTAAGACCCATCATTGTCACATTCACAATTTTCGGTCTCTAGGTTGCAGTGTGCCCCGTTGATATGTGTACACTCAGCAGAACCTTTAAGCAAATAATGTGTGGATACACGAGTTGTATTTCAACAATGTTGTCATAACATGTATATGTTTGAGAACAATAGATGTTTGTAAAACATGTATGCCCCGCGACTTGCAGCTAAGTTGTGAATATGTGCAATTGTTAAGAAATTGTTTTAATATGCAAGCCCAAGCGATGTCTCGATATATGGTATCTATGTATGAAGTTTCATTAAAATATCTCGATGCGTTGTCAAGTTATTGAGCGGAAACCGTTTTTCTATTTTTAGTAATGGTGACCTTGACCTTGATACCACCCACCCCATATGCAATCCCAAGCGAGGTCTCAATATAAGGTATCTATGTATGATGTTTCATTAAAATATCTCGATGCGTTCTCAAGTTATTGAGTGGAAACCGTTTTTCTATTTTTAGCAACGGTGACCTTGACCCCACCCACCCCATAGGCAATCCCAAGCGAGGTCTTGATATAAGGTATATATGTTTGACGATTGATTAAAATATCTCGATGCGTTCTCAAGTTATTGTGCTGAAACCGTTTTGTTCTATATTTAGTAACGATGACCTTGACCTTGACCCCACCCACCCCATGTGCAATCGCAGGCGAGGTCTGGATGTAAGGTATCTATGTACGAACCTTCATTAAAATATCTCGATGCGTTCTCAAGTCATTGAGCGGAGAGCGTTTATCTATTTTTAGTAATGATGACCTTGACCTTGACTCCACCCACTTCATATGCAACCATAAGCAAGGCCTCAATATAAGGTATCTATGTATGTAGTTTCATTAAAATATTTCGATGCGTTCTCAAGTTGTTGAGCGGAAACCGTTTTTGTATTTTTAGTAACGGTGACCTTGACCTTGACGCCACCGACCCCATATGCAACGCCAAGCGAGGCTTCTATGCAAGGTATATATGTTTAAAGTTTCATTAAAATATGTCAATGCGTTCTCAAGTTATTGAGCGGAAATCGTTATATATTTTTAGTAACAGTGACCTTGACCTTAACCTCACCCACCCCTATGCAATCCCACGCGAGGACACAATATACGGTATCTATGTGTGAAGTTTCATTAAAATATCTTGATGCGTTCTCAAGTTATTGAGCGGAAACCGATTTTCCATTTTTAGTAACGGTGACCTTCACCTTGACTCCACCCAACCGATATGCAATCACAAGCGAGGTCTCGATGTAAGTTATGTATGTATAAAGTTTCATTAAGATACCTCAATGCGTTCTCAAGTTATTAAGGGCAAACCATTTTTATATTTTAAGCAACGGTGACCTTGTCCTTTGACCTGTTGACCTGAAAATGTACAGGATTCTTCCTCTCCTCCAATGTAACCAGCGCACCAACTTTCATGATCGTAGGTCAAAGCGTTCTCAAGATATCGTGCGGAAACGAAAAGGTCTACCGTTTTTCTATTTTTGGCAACGGTGACCTTGACCTTGACCCCCCCAACCCGTATGCAATCGCAAGCGACTCAAAGTAAGGTATCTATGTGTGTAGTTTCATTAAAATATCTCAATGCGTTCTCAAGTTATTAAGGGGAAACAATTTTTATATTTTAAGCAACGTTGACCTTGACCTTTGACCTGTTGACCTCAAAATGTACAGAGTTCTTTTCCTCCCAAGCAATCAGCATGCCATCTTTCATGATCGTAGGTCAAAGCGTTCTCAAGATATCGTGCGGAAACGAAATGGTCTACGGACAGACCTACCGACCGACCGACCGAAAGACCGACCGAGCTACCGACCGACCGACAGACCGACCGACGGACGGAAAAGTGCAAAGCAAGATACCCCCACTTCTTCGAAGAGGGGCATAATAAAAAGTTCAACAATTATCCTATAGGACTTTTCGATAAAACCTGAGAACTTACAGCATTGAGGGTAAGTCCCATCATGGTCGCATTCACATTCCTCAGTCTCTAGGTTGCAATGTGCCCCGTTGATATGTGTGCACTCAGCAGAACCTATAAGTAAATAATGTGTGGATACACGAGTTGTATTTCAACAATGTTGTCCTACCAAGTAAATGTTTGACAATAAATATATGAAGAATTATCCTAAGGACTTTACAATAAAACGTGTGCATTTACAGCATTGAGGATAAGTCCCATCATGGACACATTCACAATATTCCGTCTCTAGGTTGCAGTGTGCCCCGTTGATATGTGTACACTCAGCAGAACCTTCAAGTAAATGATGTGTGGATACACGAGTTGTATTTTAACAATTTGGTCATAACATGTACATGTTTGAAATTAAAAGTTTGAACAATTATTCGTTAGCATTGAGGGTAAGTCCCATCATGGTCGCATTCACATTCCTCAGTCTCTAGGTTGCAATGTGCCCCGTTGATATGTGTACACTCAGCAGAACCTTTAAGTAAATAATGTGTGGATACACGAGTTGTATTTCAACAATGTTGTCCTACCATGTAAATGTTTGAGAATAAACATTTGAAGAATTATCCAGAGGGACTTTACAATAAAACGTGTGCACTTACAGCATTGAGGGTAAGTCCCATCATGGTCGCATTCACATTCCTCAGTCTCTAGGTTGCAATGTGCCCCGTTGATATGTGTACACTCAGCAGAACCTTTAAGTAAATAATGTGTGGATACACGAGTTGTATTTCAACAATGTTGTCCTACCATGTAAATGTTTGAGAATAAACATTTGAAGAATTATCCAGAGGGACTATACAATAAAACGTGTGCACTTACAGCATTGAGGGTAAGTCCCATCATGGTCGCATTCACATTCCTCAGTCTCTAGGTTGCAATGTGCCCCGTTGATATGTGTACACTCAGCAGAACCTTTAAGTAAATAATGTGTGGATACATGAGTTGTATTTCAACAATGTTGTCATACCATGCAAATGTTTGAGAATAAACATTTGAAGAATTATCCAGAGGGACTTTCCAATAAAACGTGTGCACTTACAGCATTGAGGGTAAGACCCATCATGGTCACATTCACAATTTTCGGTCTCTAGGTTGCAGTGTGCCCCGTTGATATGTGTACACTCAGCAGAACCTTTAAGCAAATAATGTGTGGATACACGAGTTGTATTTCAACAATGTTGTCATAACATGTATATGTTTGAGAACAATAGATGTTTGTAAAACATGTATGCCCCGCGACTTGCAGCTAAGTTGTGAATATGTGCAATTGTTAAGAAATTGTTTTAATATGCAAGCCCAAGCGATGTCTCGATATATGGTATCTATGTATGAAGTTTCATTAAAATATCTCGATGCGTTGTCAAGTTATTGAGCGGAAACCGTTTTACTATTTTTAGTAATGGTGACCTTGACCTTGATACCACCCACCCCATATGCAATCCCAAGCGAGGTCTCAATATAAGGTATCTATGTATAAAGTTTCATTAAAATATCTCGATGCGTTCTCAAGTTATTGAGTGGAAACCGTTTTTCTATTTTTAGCAACGGTGACCTTGACCCCACCCACGCCATAGGCAATCCCAAGCGAGGTCTTGATATAAGGTATATATGTTTGACGATTGATTAAAATATGTCGATGCGTTCTCAAGTTATTGTGCTGAACCGTTTTTTTCTATATTTAGTAACGGTGACCTTGACCTTGACCCCACCCTCCCCATATGCAATCGCAGGTGAGGTCTGGATGTAAGGTATCTATGTACGAATCTTCATTAAAATATCTCGATGCGTTCTCAAGTCATTGAGCGGAGAGCGTTTTTCTATTTTTAGTAATGATGACCTTGACCTTGACTCCACCCACTTCATATGCAACCATAAGCAAGGCCTCAATTTAAGGTATCTATGTATGTAGTTTCATTAAAATATTTCGATGCGTTCTCAAGTTGTTGAGCGGAAACCGTTTTTGTATTTTTAGTAACGGTGACCTTGACCTTGACCTCACCGACCCCATATGCAACGCCAAGTGAGGTCTCTATGGAAGGTATATATGTTTAAAGTTTTATTAAAATATGTCAATGCGTTCTCAAGTTATTGAGCGGAAATCGTTTTATATTTTTAGTAACAGTGACCTTGACCTTAACCTCACCCACCCCTATGCAATCCCACGCGAGGACACAATATACGGTATCTATGTGTGAAGTTTCATTAAAATATCTTGATGCGTTCTCAAGTTATTGAGCGGAAACCGATTTTCCATTTTTAGTAACGGTGACCTTGACCTAGACCCCACCCAACCGATATGCAATCACAAGCGAGGTCTCGATGTAAGTTATGTATGTATAAAGTTTCATTAAAATATCTCAATGCATTCTCAAGTTATTAAGGGCAAACCATTTTTATATTTTAAGCAACGGTGACCTTGTCCTTTGACCTGTTGACCTGAAAATGTACAGAGTTCTTCCTTTCCTCCCATGTAACCAGCGCACCAACTTTCATGATAGTAGGTCAAAGCGTTCTCAAGATATCGTGCGGAAACGAAAAGGTCTACCGTTTTTCTATTTTTGGCAACGGTGACCTTGACCTTGACCCCCCCAACCCGTATGCAATCGCAAGCGAGGTCTCAATGTAAGGTATCTATGTGTGTAGTTTCATTAAAATATCTCAATGCGTTCTCAAGTTATTAAGGGGTAACAATTTTTATATTTTATGAAACGTTGACCTTGACCTTTGACCTGTTGACCTCAAAATGTACAGGGTTCTTTTCGTCCCAAGCAATCAGCATGCCATCTTTCATGATCGTAGGTCAAAGCGTTCTCAAGATATCGTGCGGAAACGAAATGGTCTACGGACAGACCTACCTACCGTCCGACCGAAAGACCGACCGACCGACCGACCGACCGACAGACCGACCGACGGACGGAAAAGTGCAAAGCAAGATACCCCCACTTCTTCGAAGAGGGGCATAATAAAAAGTTCAACAATTATCCTATAGGACTTTTCGATAAAACCTGAGAACTTACAGCATTGAGGGTAAGTCCCATCATGGTCGCATTCACATTCCTCAGTCTCTAGGTTGCAATGTGCCCCGTTGATATGTGTACACTCAGCAGAACCTTTAAGTAAATAATGTGTGGATACACGAGTTGTATTTCAACAATGTTGTCCTACCATGTAAATGTTTGAGAATAAACATTTGAAGAATTATCCAGAGGGACTTTACAATAAAACGTGTGCATTTACAGCACTGAGGATAAGTCCCATCGTGGTCACATTCACATTTTTCGGACTCTAGTTTGCAGTGTGCCCCGTTGATATGTGTTCACGCAGCAGAACCTTCAAGTAGATGATGTGTGGATCTACGAGTTCAATTTCAATACTTTTGTGATAACATGTAATTGTTTGAAAATAAAAACTTGAAGGATTATTCGGTAAGACTTTTAATAAAACTTGTGCACTTACAGCATTGAGGGTATGACCCATCATGGTCACATTCACAATCTTCGGTCTCTAGGTTGCAGTGTGCCCCGTTGATATGTGTACACACAGCAGAACCTTCAAGTAAATGATGTGTGGATACACGAATTTTATTGGAATAATTTTGTCCTTATATACAAATGTTTAACAATGAAAGAAAAAGTATCCAAAAATGCTTTTGACTAAAACATGGGCACGTACAGCATTGAGGGAAAGTCCCATCGTGGTCACATTCACATTCTTCGGTCTCTAGATTGCAGTGTGCCCCATTGATATGTGTACACTCCGCAGAACCTTCAAGTAAATGATGTGTGGATACACGAGTTGTATTCCAACAATTTTGTAATAACTTGTAAATTATTTGAGAACAAAAAGTTGAAAAATTATCTGGTTGGACTTTTCATTAAAGCTTGTGAACATACAGCATTGCGGGAAAGTCCCATCGTGGTGACATTCACATTGTTCGGATTCTAGGTTGCAGTGCGCCCCGTTGATATGTGTACACTCTGCAGAACCTTCAAGTAAATGATGTTTGGACACACGACTTATATTTTAACTATTTTGTCATAACATGAAAATGTTTGAAATTAAAAATTTGAACAATTATTTGGTAGGACTTTTCAATTAAAGTTTAGCACTTACAGCATTGAGGGTAAGTCCCATCATGGTCGCATTCACATTCCTCAGTCTCTAGGTTGCAGTGTGCCCCGTTGATATGTGTACACTCAGCAGAACCTTTAAGTAAATAATGTGTGGATACACGAGTTGTATTTCAACAATGTTGTCATACCATGCAAATGTTCGAGAATAAACATTTGAAGAATTATCCAGAGGGACTTTACAATAAAACGTGTGCATTTACAGCATTGAGGATAAGTCCCATCATGGTCACATTCACATTCTTCGGACTCTAGTTTGCAGTGTGCCCCGTTGATATGTGTACACGCAGCAGAACCTTTAAGTAAATGATGTGTATATCCACGAGTTGAATTTGAATACTTTTGTTATAACATGTACTTTTTTGAAAATAAGTACTTGAAGGATTATTCGGTATGACTTTTAATAAAACGTGTGCGCTTACAGCATTGAAGGTATGACCCATCATGGTCACATTCACATTC
>JAPFQT010000090.1:485000-555000 GCA_027627225.1 Congeria kusceri | reverse complement strand
GTATTGCCTACAATGAAGACTTGTCAGTTTTGTTAGTAATGTGAACGAAGTCAGTAGGATCCAGAAGAAGTTCGCATAGCAGACAGTGTTAATATAAATTACGCATTGTAAAGACTTACAATGTTTTCTTTAATATTACAATCCTTTCTTACATAAGATTTTGGACATTAATCACACGTCCATGTCTATTTGTTCTTTATTTCCGCAATGTCGGTATGTTAGCTATACCGGATAACGGTGTCCAACTCTAAAGAAAAACAAAAGTCACTTCAACATATTTAATAAATACACAAACACTTTCGTGGATATTTTAAACGCCGTTGACTTTAAGTCGTTTAATACACTGTTGAAGTGTTTATAAACGTATACGAATAATTTTTTCCACTGTACAGTTTGGTGGTAGAATGTATTTATTAGTTATAAACACACTTACACTGTATTTAACAAATTTTCTTTTTTATTGGATGCTTTTGAACGATAAATAAATAACAATGCGCGAGATATGCTGAAGCGTCACAAGTTTTGTGTCTTATGACGTCATAAATATGACGTCATTATGATTCCAAAATTGTCGATCACTGTTGTGGTGGGAAAATAGTGTCACTCTTACTGCGTCGTTGTCGCTTAATTATATTTTTAAACGTTATCATTTCACCCGACCTAATGTGAAATGATCGGGTTATCATTCACTGGTAATTTCCACTAATTCACCGCATAGCATCATCAAAATGGCTTGTTTTGTATCATCGAAATAAATGCATCCTCTATACTGAGTGTTTTTCTTTTTTTTTCGTCCGACATTTCACATTGGTATATCTTGCATAAAATACCATTAAAAAGTGAAGGGCTACATTGGCTTACTATGTACATGCATGTGTTTTAAATGGACACTTTATATAAAAAAATCATGTATGCACTAGGTTTGAATAATGTACGAAATGCACTTTAATATGATAGAGGAATCTATAGCTAAGATTTTAATATAAACACACATTTGCTATGTAAGTGAATTGCAAATGTCGAAAGCCATATCAAGCCTCTAAAACAGCTTTAACACTGCACAGATGTTAACATTTGCCATTATTTACACTGCACAGATGTTAACGTTTGCCATTATTTTCCGGATCTATTCTAACTACGTCTGGAATTGATTCCAATATGTTAAACAGTATTTGTCGAATTGTACTATAATATTATTAAATAAAGGATTTCATACAGGCGCTGTTATATATCCGACGTCAGCTGTATTGGCATGAGCCCGTAGGGCGAATGTCAATAAAGTACAGCTAGCCGAGGACAAATAACCGTTCCTGTATGAAATCACTTATTTAAGTATTTTATTTATCAACTTTATTATTATTATTAGTTATTACCCCTCAAACGTTTACAAATCCGATTGTTTGTGTTTTATTTATTTATTTAAACATGGCGTAATTTTTTTCTCGTAAAACTGCCATATTTCCAATTTCATATAGGAACTGTTTAACTGATTAATCAAATGCGCTAAATCTTATACAGGCACGAACATTTCATACAGACACTGGATCTAGCCAAGTACAATGCTTAGATCCTATTCAAGGAACAGTTGAATTCATACAGGAACAGTTGATAGTTTTATTTACACGCGCTGACAGGTATAAATCGTTCAATTTCACTAAAATTGTGCGTAATATTGTACAGTTAATTAATACAAAGTATAAAGTATACAACTGTATTTTACCAAACATTCATGCACTACTTACAGCACATAGGGAAAATCCCTGTGATGTTGCATTCACAGACCCCATCAACATTACAAAACGCTCCATTCGGATGTGTGCAATTAAGACCTGCATGAAAAGTAACGTCATGTGACAAGCTAATATTCACATTTATCAAGAATATCGGTAAAACCGATGGATGCTCCCCGTCGCCGCTTTGATCTCTAACTGTGACTTGACGGTAAAATTACGGACCTGATTCATACGGAGACACAATGTCATAAAAAATTGTATAATGTGAAACAAGATCCATTCAACATGTTTTAAGTCCAGATAGGCAATAGGCAAATCTGCAGACCTGATTCATGTGTGGTACACACCAACTTATGGAAGCGCACCTTTGTGCAAAGTACTTTTTAAATCCCTCCATCCATGGTCAAGTCATAGTGTGGAAAAACACAACAGCCAATTCATAATCAAAGGGCAATAACTCCGGGAAAAATCACCAGACTGGAACGACCTTACAATATACGCACGTTCTTTAAATCGGGATACTGCATTATACAGTTTCATTGAATTTGAGTGATTAGTTCCTAAGATCTCGCGCAGAAACGCTACTATCCTATTACAATGACATATATTTATGATAAAAAATAATGATAAAAAGGGCAATAACTCCAAGAAAGACCACCAGACCGGAACGACCTGACAATATGAGCATTTGCCCTTGGTGCTGCATATAAAGTTTCATTGAATTCAAGTTGTTAGTTTCTGGGATCTTTCGCAGAAACGAAAATATTCCTTTAAAAATTATTTGTATATATAAAAAGGGCAGTTAATACCTGAAAATCATCGGACTGGAACGACATGACAATATGCCCATGACCCCTTAGTAAGGATGATGCATATAAAGTTTAATTGAATTCGGGTTATTAGTTCCTAAGATCTCGCGCGGAAACAAAATTTCCTAATAAAATGTCATATAATTTAATCGAAGGGCAATAATACCCTGAACAATCATCAGACCGGAACGACCTGACAATATGCTCATATCCACCCTATAGGGATTCTGCAAATAAAGTTTAATTAAATTATGGTTATTTGTTCCTGAGAACTCGCTCAGAAACGAAAATTTCCTAAGAATATATCCAATTTCTAATGAAAGAGCAATAATTCCCTGAACAATCAGCGGACCGGAACGACATGACAATATGCGCATGTCCATCCAATAGGGATGCTGCATATAAAGTTTCATCAAATTCAGGTCATTAATTCTCGATCGGAACCGAGGTACCGGACGGACGGACGGACGAATGAACAGACGGAAAGAGGGACGGACGGACGGACATTAAATATGATGGATACAATCATCGGAGAAAGTTCACACCCGCACAAACTGAATTGCAGCTAAATTAGAACTCGGACAGACAGACAAAGCGGCGGCTGTATGCATCCCTATGGAGTACGATTATGGTCTTTAATATCTTAGACAACATCATGCTTATAGAAACGTCATGCTCAATGAACGAGCATCATGCTCAGTAAACGAGCATCTTGTTCTTTCGGCCAAGCATCATGCTCATAAGATCGAGCATTTTGCTCGTCAATTCGAGCGTGACGCTAGTTTTTGGAGCATCATGCTGGATTAGGCAATACAGACCCTCTTCGTACGGCCTAGTTCATGTACTATCGAGCATTCTGCTCAATGAACGAGCATCTTGCTCCTAAAATCGAGCATCATGCTCTTTTATCGAGCATCATGCTCATTTATTGATCGAGCATGATGCTCAATGAACCAGCATCATGCTCTTTAGGTCGAGCATCATGGTCGATCCTACGAGCATGATGCTCGTTCATTGAGCATCATGCTCAATAGTACTAGGCCGTACGAAAAGGGTCTTTATTGAGCAACCCAGCACGATGCTCCAAAAACTAGCGTCACGCATGATGCTCGGCCGAAATAGCAAGATGCTCGTTTACTGAGCATTATGCTTGTTCATTGAGCATGATGTTCCATCTTACGAGCATGATGCTCGTTTCTATGAGCATGATGCTGTCTAAGATATGAAAGACCTTAATTGTACATCCCCGTTTTTGGAAGCATAATGACCAATTAATTTGACCCATTTTACAATTCTAGATATCTACATTTACAAATATGTTTCTATATTTGTATTCTCGTTACATCGGTAAACACACCATTATCGCTATTTATCAACAATATGCTAAACAAAATAAGCGATACCTTCACAAACACCACTACTTGATAACGAATCGGAACTGCTGGTTTTGCTATCGCTACTGTTGTCAGCCATAGTATCACTGCTGCTACGATCACTGTTGCCATTGTTCCCATCATAGCCACTGCTGCCGTGACCTCTATTTCCACTGCTGACATAATTAGTGTTGCTGTCGTGTTTCGTATCACTACTGTTGTCATAAATACTTCTACCGTGATCGTTTATGTCTCTTCTGTCAATCCTTTGACTTGAGCCAATAAGTTCACGCCAAAATGCACCTTTGTTATGATCTTTGTTATAACGTATGTTATTACTTTTAGCATCTTGTTGTTCATTCAGCCCCATAAAACGACCATTGTCCTTCTTAACCCGTGTAGCTTTTACCTCGTTGCGATTAAAAGGGTTAACCCGGGCGACTTGTGTTCTTGTTCCAGATTGATCACCTCTATTGCGTAACACAGAAGCAGAATCTGCCAACTGGTACGCAATTGCAATGAATATGCAGTGAATCTGTAAAAGCAGAGACGCAAAACCATGTTATTATTTTATATATAGATCGTGATATGGTACGACATGTATTACTCAATTATATTTCACTTGGTCGCAACTGCAGCACAGTCCTGGGTTTATTCAGTCTTAAAAGTATCCCATTTTAGAACATTAGGTGATCTTATGATTTCAAAATTTAGAAATAACATATCCAGACCTATAAACTATAGCACCAGTAAAATATGCATTGGTAATTGTACGAGTAACAATGTGAATGCTAGATATATTGCTGTAAATACATTCAAGATTAAGGGTCTATGTCAACAAAAAAAAGGTCTCAATGGGTTTATTTATAATTAAAAAATACCCAGCTGAAATCAAGATATTTAAATGTCATATAATTACGGTTAAAAATACGTGTGTATAATGGCAAAAAGGTTTTCGGATTTTGTGGTAAAAGTCAATTTATAATATGGGTCGTGATTATTTGGCATTTTCATGTTTACATTTTGACGTCAGAATTGTGAGTATTTTGTATAACATAGTTAACACACGTTTCCTAACAAAGCAGAATAGCACAGTTGGTTAAAGTGCTGTCTACTGTCATTTCTTCGTACAGCAACTATGTCGTGCGTTCGATACCCTCTTGAGGTTTTAAAACAAACAATTTTGCTGATGTTTTGTCAAATTTCTCATTATGTATTATATCAATTTAATTAATGCTAAGTAGTGAATATAGCAAAATATCAGAGAGATATGTCCCTATATCACTCACAGTGATGGACTACTTTTTTTTAAATTCATTTGATTTGAACAATATTTAATTGTAGGTGTTGTCAGCATTTATCATACAGAATTACCATAAAAGAAAAGTAGTGAAGATTAGTAACACCAAATGTTAAAAAAACCTCTCTGATATATTGAAGTGTCTTTCCTCCTATTTTCTCTAGGATGTTCCTCAGTCGTATTGAGCCAAGGCGACTAGAACAGACAATGCCTTGCGGGTACACGTTTTACCCACAAGGCATTGGAGCTCGTCATCTTGGTCCAAATTTAATTTTAGCATCCAAAGTATTTATTTTATCCTTTGCACTTTATATATCCCAGCATATTATACTTGCACATGTTGTTTACTGTTGCTATGAACAGTAGTCTCCCTTCGTTTATATAAATGTTGTATTGCCGGTTCTCCAATTCCAAAATATAACAAGAATCCAGTGTACCTTTAAGTAATAACTTGGGTTCATTAAGCACATAATTATATTGTTATGTGTGTATTAAGTTTTTATATCAAGTAACCACTCTTAAGTATTAAAGTACCAAATGTGTGTTATTGTAAGTAGTGTTTAGCGTTTAATTCTCCGCAATCTTGTTTTCTTCATATTCTTGACCGACTTTTAATCCAATTGTGTTGTTAAGTCCGAATAATTAATATAGAACACACTTTATACGTGTAAGTATTCAATTTCAGAACCCTCCTAACAGTACATCGATTGGTGTTTTACATTTTAACGCGCATCTACGAGTTTAATCAGCTTAAATTGCTTGCGAAAACACATGTAAGTTTGAATGTCGTGACTGTGTTAACTATTACACCTATGCACACGCAATTTTTAGAAAACTGAATTTCGGAGAACTGAACGCACTTTCACTTTCAATATGTACTTTTATCATAAATATATTTAAAGCTAGCAGTGTGTGTCGACTTATTGATTTAAAAGCTGACCATTATTCAACGACTACATGTATCCAATTGTATTTAAACTTTAATAAATTAGAAACACGGATTCTGCGTTGTATATGAATATACTGTGTAGCATAGTAGATTGTCGTACTGTAAACACGCGCCATGATAATGCCTTGAGTAATAAAAAAAATGCGATTTAAGTTGCTCAACTAGATCTAATCCACGGCACATTTCATCGTAATCCAAAATGGCGCTGAAATGTTTATTACTAATCCCGATTATATGCATTATAGAGAAAATAGTGCGGACGTAATATTGTAAATATCGTGATGAAAATCCCCTAAATAAAAATCAAACGTAAAGAATATTCAAATAGCATTTTTAAAAAAAGAGCAAGCGCTCGTGAAAATATAAATTGTCTCCCTTTCCGGTGACGATATCACGCGTTATCACACCGAAAACAAACACATATCCTCTATTAATTCTTTATTTACTGTATATTTATTAGTATAGCGAATTTCTATAATCTAATATAATTAATAGTGCAATAGGAAACCAAGTCTTCTTTGGAATTCCCTATAAATATATAGGAAACCTATTGTGAACAGGTTAAGACATTTTGAAAACCAAATCATGACGTGAAAACATTTTACCATTCTACATGTATGTTGACACTTTCCTCAAAGTGCGAGTATTTGTGTTTTCAAAGGTGGGGTATGGGGCGTTTGGTATACTTTTTTGGGGGAAATAAAGCAACATGTATGCTAAGGCCAAACCATTGGATTCTGTGTTAAGCGTCCTCGGGCTGGTAGGTTTTCGGATGCCTGAACGAAAAAAAACATTACAATGTGAACAATCGAGATGGAAAACATAAATTAAAAAGATTAAATAAAAGACATTTATGTGTTTTTACTAATCTTTGCAAAAACAGTGTGCAACTAGTCAATGTACACAGTTAAAATACTGTGTTAAAGTAGGTTCCCAATATGAAGATGATATATAACAGTTTGGCAGGTAAATATTTGCCTCAGCTTGTACCACTGCCATGAATAAGTTGTAAAAATAAATAAATATCAACCCATTGTTTGTTTTTTTCCTGCCTGGTTGGTAGGTTTCAACAAATCAAACTCGACCAAACATGCAAAATTGTATGAACGGTCTGAAATCAGAAACACTCGAGTTTGTTATCTTTTTTATATATATATAATATGTCCATGTCATACTTAATTCTTAATTTTCTACCAATGACAGACCCCGGAAATGATTGTAAATATGTGTTTTCTAACATTATTTACCCAAAGTACAAAGATATTGTCTGACCAAAGAAATCTCACATGACAGCAACAATTTCTAAGATCAGTCAGTTACTCTGTTTTAACATTGAATATACACTTGGGCCTATGTATCTTAACCAAATGTCTACGGGTATATGTCTTACAATATTTGTTATTTGAGCCATACCGATCTTCGCTTTTTCTCTTGTTTTCTACATTAAATAATTATGGCACAGGGCAAACTTTATTATCAGTTTGTTTAATTCTTTATTATTTTTCATCTAAAATTTTCATAACCGCGAGTCGGACGTGTCGCCTGACGGGGCAGAACTCGAGTACGATATGTACGATAAGAGCAATTATGCCATAAACCGAACTTGACCTTCCTTTTATGCGAATTAACACTTTCCATAAATCTTCATAATGATTGCACAAAAACGTCTCAAGTTATTGTCTGCACAAATCTTATTTAACTTTTTTTAAGGGACATAACTCAAGTACGATACGAGTATTTATGCCGAAAACCGAACCTGGCCTTCTTTTTATGCCTACTAACACTTACCTAAAGTTTCATTATGATTGCAAAAAAAAACTTCTCAAGTTATTGCGGCACAAGCCTTATTTGATTTTTTTCTTTTGAAGAGGCATAACTCAATGACGATAAGAGCAATTATGCCGGAAACGAAACCTGACCTTCCGCAAGCCTTATCTGAAACCTGACCTTCCGCAAGCCTTATCTGAGCTTACAAACCTGACCTTCCGCAAGCTTTATCTGAGCTTACAAATCTGACCTTCCGCAAGCCTTATCTGAGCTTACAAACCTGACCTTCCGCAAGCCTTATTTGAGCTTACAAACCTGACCTTCCGCAAGCCTTATATGAGCTTACAAACCTGACCTTCCGCAAGCCTTATCTGAACTTACAAACCTGACCTTCCGCAAGCCTTATCTGAGCTTACAAACCTGACCTTCCGCAAGCCTTATCTGAGCTTACAAACCTGACCTTCCGCAAGCCTTATCTGAACTTACAAACCTGACCTTCCGCAAGCCTTATCTGAGCTTACAAACCTGACCTTCCGCAAGCCTTATCTGAACTTAAAAAAAAATATCAATTACGATAATAGCAATTTTGCCGAAAATTGAACTTGACCTTCCTTTTATGCCTTACACACTGTCATAAAATTTCATAATGATAGCACAAAAACTAATTAAGTTAATGTCTGCACAAACTGAATGGGACGCCGCCGACGTCGCCGCCGACAACGCCGACAAAAGTAACTCCTATATGTGCCCTTTTCAGGCGACACAAAAAGGTAGACATTTGATACTGGTGCTCACGTTTCCAATGCAATTAGCCATTAATTCATAGACAATTAGGGATGTATTAAGATGGTCGGATACATATCAGGTATCGGATACTCAAATCGTACTCAGAGTGCAAAATCAATGTTCCGATTTTTTTTCCACTTTTTGAATTTTGCATTTAACTATGATTCGGCGACCGTAATAAAAGCCCTACTTGGTTGAATGTAGAACGGGGCCTTTGACAGGTACTTTTATCATCTTGTAATAACTGCACACCATTTCGAAAGTGCACACTGAGCTTAAAACGGCATCATGCATGTCCGATCATTGACACGGATTGATATTTTTAGCATCTATATTCTGAATGCTTTTTAAAAATGATTTTCCAGTTTGCAAATTTAAAGAAGTATCCGTAATGTTCCCTTGAAAGCCAGAAAGGGCTATAAGACTTCTTCGCACATATGCTGATGACACATTCTGGCATAAATGGACGATATTATAAATTATTTAGCATCGTTCGGTACAATACGGTGATATATTTGGACAAGTACACAGCTGACATACCATATTGGACAAGCCGATAGGCGAGTCCAATGTGAATATTTCAGCTGTGGAGTAGTCCAAATATATCACGTTATTATACAGAACGCTGTTAAATACTCTTTTTATTATGTACCTATTTATATTTTTGTATTATTATGTGCATAATATTAACATTAAAACACGCAGTCCGCTCACAATATTAATATATGACGTCGCTCTACGTGATAAATAATTGGCTTACATACATGTTTGTCTTTTAAGCCTCAGTCACACATTCCCGAGTATCGCTCCCGATAGCGGCCCGACAGCTCTACGATACAAATAATAAAAACATCGGGAATGTCGGGACGCTGTCGGGACGCTGTCTGGAGGTGTCGGAACGCTGTCGGTACGGTGACCTACGAATCGGGAATTATTGGGACATGTTCGGCGCGATCGGCCAAAAACTGAATAGTTAAGGTTTTCCCTCAACAGTCGGGAGACTCAGCCAAATTCGTAAAGTCGGGACTCTGTCGGGATAGATTCGGCTGTATCGGTTCCGATTTTGGAAGGGGGCGGGACGTTATCGGGACAAAGTCATGTAGAACGGGATTGATAATGCATTATACATTATATAGAAATATCACATCTGGAGTATTGCGGCAGTCACAAATTGCCGATTATGGCTCCCGACACCGTCCCGATAGCGCAACGATGCAAATAATCAAACAGTCGGAAATGTCGGAACGCTGTCGGGACTCTGTCGGGACATTGTCGGGAAACTGTAGATACGCATTCGGGGGAATCGGGACGCTATCGGGACTCTGTCGACACGCTGTCTGGATGCAGTCCTGATATATTCGATCTTATGATCAAACATTGAATTTCGAGCCCCGAATTTCAGAACATTGTCCCGACTTTTGACATATTTGATTCGGGACGCTGTCGGCTCAGGAACGGCAGTAAAATCGGGAATGTGAATGTGTGACTGAGGCATTATTCTGTAACCTGCACTAATTAATTATTAATTGTAGCTGCAAAACAGCCTTCCGTACTTTATAATATAGTATTCACAGAAAGGAACCGTGACCTTGTACTAATTGTAAACATTTAGTGTTGAGAAACTTTATTGAGACGTGTCATGTTTCAAAGGTGGCGTGATCAATAGGAAGTGTCTGCAGAGCGTTTGTTTAAATAAGTATTACACACTGAATATTTTACAGTTGATTGAAAGTATTTCCTTGATATTCAGAACTAGAACAACGCAATATACATCTATATGGGTGATTTTATATGTAAAGTTTACAACAAAAACGGATAGCGACGACAGAAACCAGATGTCGCTGAACTATAGGAATATTGTTTGTCGTGTTGCAGGCTTTATTTCTGTGCGGGTAAAGTGAAAAACAGTTAAATAAAATAAATAAATAGTTTTAGGTGACATTCATAATCGGATATAGATTGAAGACAATTTAACGTTTGCACAAAGCATACGTGCAGACCAGAGACGGCGATTTAGAAAATAAACGCGTTTCCGGTTAGCACGGTTCACAAGAAACAAACATTTTCGTGGATGTATGAACAGGAATTGAAATATTTGTTGCTTGATTTTAAAAGACGTTTCGCAGAAGAGTCATCATTGATCGAGGTAATACTAAAACTTGAATATTCGTTCAGTTTTGGAGTACTGGCAAACGATCGTATGTTTATACTCGGTCACGTGACATGAATGACGACATATGATTGGAGGATATAAATAGGTATATAATAAATACATTTTATCCTACCACTAAATGATTTTATTGAAGAAAATCTAGGGTGTCAGATAAACTTAAGCTTTATCCGACACCTAGCCTTTATCTAACACCTACATGACGGACTACTTTTTGTTGTACCTTTCATTTCCGGTTAAAGGTCATATGAAGTTACGAATTGTTTACAATTTCACTCGATACTATTAATCAATACATTAAAGAAGCATTTTATTTTATGAATAATAAAATTGAAAAATGTACATTTTGATGTTATTCTATATAATTACACTCAATTTCAACAATAACAATATCGCATTAACAATAATAGACTAATAAAAAAAAACATAAAATATATCAACAGTTACTTTAACGTCGTCTGCTTAAAATCCAAAATAAACCTGTCAAAATTAATAACATTTAACATTATATGGGATGATTTAATGCAAAATGAAACTGAAACTGAATTATTTAACACAACAAACATCAAAAATGAACAAAATGGCAATGAAGATTCTCACAGTTCAGTTCACATGGCTCAGGAGGTATCGTTTGAAGAATTTATTCAACTGTATGGATGGATGTCAATCAGTGTCGCTCTCAACTTCAATGAATCTCCTTCAGGCACACTCTCAATTTTACGGGGCAGTGTTCAATGTTCAGAATTTCAATATTTACACAAAGTAAATCCAACAATCTGTGTTGTTCGAATGTTTCTTTGTTGATGTTCGTGTTTCGCATATCCGTGATGTGTAGTTGACACATGTGCTACTACGTAACTCAGGCTTATTTGCAAATGGCTACCGTTAACTGACTAGAAGAAAACTGTTGGTTATTATTCATTAATTTCTTCGTATTGTATATTTAAAATGTGTGATTTAAGGAACTGATTAAATTTGCTTTGTTTCTCCACAAGTTTACGCTAAACTTGAGAACTATTTCGCGTTCTAGCGTAAGGAATTTGCTTGTTATTGTATTTTCATACGCGAGTGAGAAGGCTATGTACAAAATTAAAGGTACTCGCTCCGATTTTTTTTAATTAAAATATTTTTAAAATATTTATGCGTAAAAATATGTTCATGTGGTAGGATAAATAGAATATTAGGTTAGTGTCTTAATGTACTTGAGTTTATTTGGCTCGTCTACGAAAAGTTTACATGGCTCGGCAGATCCTCGCCATGTAAACCTTTTCTCCAACTCGCCGAATAAACTCAAGTACATTAAGACACTAACCTAATATTCTCTATATATTAACGACCATCACATGCGCGATCTGTAAGAAACTTACACAGTTATGTGTCGTAAAAAGTAAACTGACTTACACATATCTAATATGAACAGTACCATGAATTGGTTCAACCTTTTGCATCAAAATGATATAAAACTATTTAGTAATAACTACAATGAACCCATATGACCCCCAAGGCGTCGCCAATTTTACCCCAGGAGCATCATTTGAACAATCTGTGTAGAGGACCACAATACGATATTACATACCAAATACTAAGCCTCTGGGCCTTGCGGTTTCAGAGGAGAAGATTTTAAAAATAAGTTTGCTATTTATTGTGTATTGAAATTGACATTTGCAAGATTGTGTACATATTGGCTATAGTGTGTTAAATTTTTGGCAAAAATGTTTGAGACGGATCCTGTGTAGTGAACTTTAGTGCATTAACTTGGAAATTATTGAAATATTTGTGCATGGATGATTAATTGTTCAACGAAAGACGTCATCACAGTAGCAAGGTGCGCGTTTATGTAAATATTGAAAATAACGTTTGTGTTGTTTTTGTTGAATCTGATTATATTTTACTGAAAATGTTGACTTTATAGTTGATTCCGAGTAATATGACATACATCCAATTGTTGACTGATATAAACGCTAGCGACCTGATATTATATGATAACACATGACTAAGAGGGTGATATTATATAAAAATCACAGGCAGTTGAGGGGTATAGTAAATATTGCACCCCGAGGAGAGTGATGTCAACCGAGGCCGAAGGCCGAGGTTGGCATTACTCTTCGAGGGAGGTAATATTTACTATACCCCTCAACATGCCTGTGATATTTATTTTATTATACATAACAAAAATACTGTTATTCAAAGACAAAACTAGTCTTACATTGTAAACTAAAGTTTATTGTTGGAAAATCAAGCACTCATCGACATTGATTGTTTTTATACATTTAATAAGCGCCTACTGATCATTAGTTTATACGGATTTCTCTGAAAACCCGAATTGCTTTTTTGAGGCCCACGCGCGGGGTATATTTTAGCCACGCGCGGGGTATATTAAAAACGATACCCCGCTCGGTGTATGATACTTTCCAACGCCATGACATATTAAAATTATGCAGCGATGGGTATATTGGATTTTACAATGTAAAAACGAATTGAAGTATAATAATTTTTATTATACCTCACTTCGTTTTCACATTGTAAAATCACATATACCCAATCCTGCATAATTTTGATGGCGTTGGAAATTAATATACACCGAGCGAGGTATACTTTTTAATATACCCTGCGCGTGACTAAAATATACCCTGCGAGTGGGCCTAAAAATAGCAACCCGGGTTTTCCGATAAATCAGTATAAGCAAGTGATCAGTAAGCGCTTATTAAAATGTAGTTAAAAAATCAATGTTGATGAGCGCTTGAGTTTCACACAATAAACTTTATTTTACAATTTACTACTAGTTTGTTCTTTGAATTACAATATTTTTGTTCGGTATAATAAAATAAATATCACAGGCATGTTGAGGGATATAGTAAATATTGCCCCCTCGAAGAGTACTGTCAATCTCGGCAATATTTACCATACCCCTAAACTGCCTAAGATATTTATATATTATTACACGTCACGTGACCACCCTGTGTATTTTGTCCATAGACCAAAAGTTACATCACAGGGTAATATTTTTTCATATAAGTCTCGCGTGGGCTAAAAATAGAACAGCGCTTTTTTTGTTAAAACCAAAACAAAATTGAATGACTATGCAAATATTACCTCCAAAGTACTGACGTCGATCCAGCGCTTTAATATTACCTCCAAAGTACTGACGTCGATCCAGCGCTTTAATATTACCTCCAAAGTACTGACGTCGATCCAGCGCTTTAATATTACCTCCAAAGTACTGACGTCGATCCAGCGCTTTAATATTACCTCCAAAGTACTGACGTCGATCCAGCGCTTTAATATTACCTCCAAAGTACTGACGTCGATCCAGCGCTTTAATATTACCTCCAAAGTACTGACGTCGATCCAGCGCTTTAATATTACCTCCAAAGTACTGACGTCGATCCAGCGCTTTAATATTACCTCCAAAGTACTGACGTCGATCCAGCGCTTTAATATTACCTCCAAAGTACTGACGTCGATCCAGCGCTTTAATATTACCTCCAAAGTACTGACGTCGATCCAGCGCTTAATCCACAACGCTTAATATTTTATATTTCAATTGTTCTCGTGAACCGTGCTAACCGGAGATACGATGTGTTTTCGAATTTCGTATTTTGTCTCCACACCTGTATCCGATTATTAATATTGGGGTCCAAAATAATTTTAGACATCACCGATGCACAGTTTCTTTAAATCTGTGTTTAAACACGACACAACACAACCTATGTAATAATATCAGTGCATTGAAAACTGGTTCGTGTCGTCACTGCACAATTTGTTTACAGATTTCTCAGTATGCCACACATTTATCTGTTATGTGATCTGAATATCTATTAAACACTTTTCATCAACTGTATTTTATTCCTTGTTGAAACACACGATAACGTTCGCTCGTATTTCGCCACGTTTATTTAAGAATTGAAACGCTCTTTTCGGCGCTTTATCGATGTATGAAGGTCAGTTTTTTGGTATCTAATTTGCATAAAGCCGAAGGCTTTATGTACGATTTAGATGTAACAAAACTAACCTTCATACATCGATGAAGCGCCGAAAAGAGCGTTTCAATTCTTATAATTACAGTTATAATTACAATTGTGTGTATACTTTAAATTTTCACCTTAAAAGAGTAAATTAATTTGGGATTTATTTTTTGCAATTCGCGCATCAACACATTGAAGTATGATTCGTAGGCTCCGCCCCTTGCACTGCAGTAGCGTTGTGTACATGTGGCAACACAGCGGTATCTTAAATAATACAGTAGCTCTACTGATAAAATTTACTTTTGATTTACGTTTGTTTTGGTTGATATTTCATAAGAGCAATTTCCAACAAGGTGTTTTGTATCCATACTATATGTTGCAAGAGACGGAAATATTGAAACGTGTTCCAGTTTAGATTTACGACTGAAGGCTAAACGAGTCGAAAGTTGTTTTCAGATAGTTGCAATTTTGTAAACGCCCCTGTACATGTGTGGATGGAACCGTATTTTAGGCGTAAAATATATTTAAATAATTAATGGTTATTTTTACATTTGAAACGCAATGTTATTTCTTTCTTAAAACGACCCGTTAGGCCCTCGATGTTAGTCAATGTTAAAATATCAAATCTATGGCATTGTGTGTCATCGGCCGAAAATGTCTAATGAGTAATGTACAGTTTCTTTACCTGTGTGACATTAATTGGAAAGGTCTAGTTCTGGCTTCCATAACTTAAAATGTCGCTTTTCATATTTTTTGACTTTGCGCGACATAGAACAGATCTAGTCAGATTTATATAAACTGTTCGCTGAAGTTTCTTGAGCTAGGAACGGTCAATTGTTATGCATCTTATTTGCATAAAACTATGAACAAGAAGAACATTTTTATTGTTTTAGTCAAAGCTACTAGTAAATGAAAATTCTTTCTTTTTTTTCTAGCTTTAGTTTCAGCTACTGATGAAACTCCTGGCCCCGAGTAATAGAATTAGTAACGATTCACCACAATAACGATTCGACACATAACGATTCGCCACAGTTTAATGACGATTCGCCAAAGGGTGATAACGATTCGCCACTGTGTGTTATAACGATTCGCCACAAACTGGATGTACAAGATATACTTCACCCTGTCGTGCAATGTGAATGGATAAATGTTCGAGAAAATCTTAATGAACAGGTGAATTTTGTGCAAATCATCCTTGGCTTATGCTTAATTGACCAACGTGAGCCTACTTCGAGGAGTGTTTTGAGCTTCGCAGCTGGCGAGTCATTTGCGTACTTGAAAATGGGATTTTTACAATGATAAATGGGACATTCAGCACTAAGAGGCAACAATTGGATGGAGCTCGCACAATTTTCGAGGTGTTCTTATGGCATTCTTTTGCAAGCTCCATGCGATGACTGCATACCATGCTTGCTTGGTTTTCCGGTGGCTTACTTGTAAAAAAAATGTGAGACGTTTGTTCAACTGGATGTCTTTTATTTAACTGAAACCTCTAGTTTCTAAACCGTTCTTTGCCCTAATCTGTAAAATTGTGTATTTTTATGTTTGTGTTTGTTAAGTTTCATTTGTTTTCCTGCTTTGATAAATATAAATTTAAATATAAATATTAAAGAGGGTATGTACGATCTCATCAAATTTTCATAGAAAAATATGAAAGTAAAATAACACCTATAAAACACTGATAAATAACAAAGTAGAATAAAAGTTCAGAAGAATTTATATTTGAAAATCCTCGAAATAAACTTTAAAATACTTTTTGTTTTCCAGTCGAAAACTCATTCATGTGCATCAGAGTTCAGACATGTACAATTTTGGGAAATCCCCAATATTTGTTACGTGTTGATTTGAGTTCTGTGCAGATTGTTCATACGACACATCATGGATACCTTTTTTGTTTCTCTCACAAAAACAATTAAAGGTGTTTTATCGGCACAGCACTAGGAATAAATTTGTCGTTATCATGAAGTTCATTAAAAAACAACAACATATGAAGTATGGTACAAATATCTGTTTATTTCTTTTTATTTTAACTTCCATTGATTATATTCGTCCTCTCATTTGTGTTGTTCAAATTATGAGAAAATGAAATGTTCATATTGAAATCGTACATACCCCCTTTAAATATTTTTATGCAAAAAGTGTTTTTTTATGTTTGGGTTGAATTTTCTCTATGTTATTTCTTTTCTTTCATGCATAATGCTCAGCAAATAGGCAAAAAGAAATGAACAACATACATTTTACATGTTTATACTTAATCATTAATTAATTTATTTATTTATTATTAATTCTTTTTTTGACATTGCCATGTATAAATGTGAATAAATCTGTTACTGCATTTCTATGTGTGCGTTTTTTGTGTCTGACGTCAGCACTGCATGTAAACAACAATAAAAAGTAGCCCCTCATGAATATTAATAGAGGCAACCTGCTTCATCGAAAAATAAAAGCCTGTCACATGATGCATTTCAGCCAATCAGAATACTGTAAAATGATGAAACCACAGGAAATAGTAATTATAAAGTATTTAATCAAACGCGCTGTAGAAACTTCCTATCGATCACGCCGTCTTTAAAATCGACACGTCTAAATATAGCTGTACACACTCAATGGTCATGCCGGTAAAATGTTAAGGTCATGTCTGCGAAGCATTGGAAAGTACGGTAGGCTGATTCGGCAGTGTTTTAACTAGATAACTATTGTATTGTGAAATGGTAATGTCAAGCCTCGGATTACGTAGCATTTACTACTTGAGTCTACATTACTGTAAAGGTATAGTGAAACAAACACCACGGAGCGTATCATTTCAAGGTGTTATACGGATTGTGCGGTGTAATAAAATAAATACAACATGGTTGAGAGGGTGATAGAAATAATATCAACCCTCGAAAAGTCATATAAGCCTTGGCTACCGCCTCGGTTGATAAAACATTTCTTGGTTTGATATTATTCTATATTACCCTCTCAGCCATGTATTATGTATATAACGCTAATCAGTTAAGCCACATTTTAATTAGTTACATCAATTTATTTAACCAAAATACTGTACTTATTGCAACAAATATATTAAAATACGTGTAGCTTCTCTGTCGGAATTTCAAACAATTCTCTCTCTTTAATCTTACTTTGAGGTCAGTTTTTTTACCCGATTAACGCCCAATGTCGTTTTTTTTTGGTATTTTCATGGCATCAACAAATTCATGGGTATCGCTCATTGTCTTGAATATTGCCTTCTATTTCCAACAAAGTTTGGAACGATCTGTAAATCGTTTAGCGCACGCTCTGCAGCGGCCATTTTGACTTTGCTAACAGCAGATAGGAGGTCAACGCGTGGTTAACGACGGCACGAGAAATCGATCGTATGCAAAAATACCCGTATTTCGGCACACCGGAAGTAGAAAAAACTGTAGTTGGCACACCACTTGTGTATGCCCACCCTCTGTACGTCGGTAAACCAATTTGCAGATGATAAATCAAATTTCAGAGAAAACATGTCGGACAAATTACTTATTACAGTAATTTATTTACAAATACTCATATCTTTAAGATAAGTTTCAACATTTAAAATATCGCACAAGATACAATGATATTGTGTACGTATAATGCGCTGTTACAAACGATTCTAATGGCAATTATTTGGCCAGATTAGTATGAATTTGGTAAAGAAGGTAGAAAAATCAGTAAAGTTGGCAATATTATATGTAAAAAAGTACTGATTAATTAATGTTTTTGCAATTATAAATGTACGACCTTACGTATCTGCCATTCTTCGTGGTATATATGCTTCATGCGTTGTTTAAATGCACCAAATACGCGTTATATTGTTATTTTCGTGAGACAATATAATGTAAAATTGATAAAGCCCTAACTTTTAGGTGATAAAGTCCAAACTGTGTCTTAAAACTGAATGGATAATAACCATACGTGTACAAGTGCTTTATGTAAATGCTATAAATGTATGCATTTAAACCATTTTGAGCGAGATTTTAACATTGTTGACCACAAAAGTTCACTAAAGGATTGGGCAACAATTTTACGAAAGTAAACATTCAGTGTTTTTTAGGGCCAATTTGGGCCGAAATTCGTTCTGACGTTCATTATAGTCACTTTTTAGAGAAGCAATGTCCTTTTGTAATAATTAATTATAGTCATTTCATAACTTTTTATTTCTTTAATACAAATTTAATCAAACGACATATATTGTATAAAATAATGAGTTTATAATAGTTTTTATTCAAATTATAACGTTTATTACTAATATGTGGGGTCAATTAAATGTATTCACATGTTTCTTTGACCAAAAAAACGAAATTCCGAAGTTTGGTTAAATTCTCATATGGGTATCGTTAATACTTATCCTGGCTCAATAATATTTAACAACGTATTCTCTTTTCGACACAGCAATAATTTGTTATTGTTGTTTTTACAATTTTGAGTTTTAAATTGTATCATTATTAAAAACAATCGAAGTAAACGAAAATCCAGTCTAGGTTTCCGCATTTTGGGAATGATTACAAAACGTTAAGGAACGGAGAGCCCTATCAATAAATAATTCTGTTTAATTGTTCTCTAATTGCATTTTGATTGCTGAGCATAAGAAAACGCATGAAAGTCAAATTAATGTCAAGTTGAAGAAGTTGATATTTCATCTTGTTTTTAAGCAAAAATTTTCAAACAACATGGTGAGTGAAAATATGTGATATTATATAATAGAAGATATAATTATAGATTTTCATGTGTACTCAATATAATATTCCGATATCAATGCTGAGTCATTTCGTGTTTTAAACTATTGCATGCAGTTCGATGTATTTTGATTATCGGGACCAGTTCATACAGTATCGGTGCAGTAAGCTTCGAAGGTAGCTGGTCCTGTGGACCACCACTTCCCAAAAGTGAAGGTCAAACCCTGCATGATAATACTGTTCCGATAACTTTCACGTATAACTTAAATATATATTATTTTTGTAAAGCATGAGAATACAGTACAGATCACTGTTATGCATTACTAAGATAACAATTAATTGTGTAAAGCATGAGAATATATTAGATATCACTTTTTTGTATTACTAAGATATAAATTATGTTTGTAAAACATGATAATACTTTAAGATTACTTTTGTGTATTACTTACAAATACAAATAATTTTTGTAAAGCACGAGAATACAGTACAGAATACTTTAATATAGTAAGCGCAGATAAATATAAATAGATGTATTTCTCTTTCTTAAAGCATGATAATATTTTTTTGTTTTTATTTGTGTAATTGTTATTCATGACGATCATGAGCCATGTTGGCCTTATTCGTTTTGTATATGCTACATTGTACAATTTTTGAATAAACTTTATTTTTATTGTATTACATATAACACAGATATGTATATGTAATGAAAGTATGTAATGAAAACTAGCACAAAAAAACCTTCATTTCAACAAAGTTGTATGATAAAGTATATTAATTCAATCAACGTAACTGTATAACGCTTCTGTTAATATCAAACATATATCATAAACAGCTATATACAAGCTTATCTTATGCATTATTAACCGCCTTTCCTCAGCTATATTTGTAATTCAAAGAATTAACACTGGTATTTAAATATGTTCTACAAATATTTTGACTGGTTATGATACCGGATATTTATATTTTTACACCAACAGTTTCAGGCCAAGGACGGCAACTGTTTGAATAAAGACGCCAATAATGTGTTTACAAAATTTGATATGAATTTTATCTACCTACTTGAATCTGTCCCAAATCTCACTACAATACTAATCATTCATCTCAAACAACAATAACTGTGTTTTGATACCTAAAGATACTCGAGTAAACGGTGATACAAGGTCATTATATGCATTTACAAGAATATTGGTTAACACAATTCAGCTGGGCTGCAAACTATTGTGATGTGTCGTACAATATCATCTGTAAATAGTAACATATACGAGGTTGTTGATCATCCCTCGTAAGTGACAACTTTTCTATATCATTCACATATATTTTAAACAAATCAATATAATTCTTGATGTCATTTATTAACAGAGAAGATGGATGCTCTCCCTGTTAAACACCAAGTGTTATGTCAAACAGTTAAGAATACGACATGTGTTCAGTACATGTATCTGTTTCACAAGCCTTATACATTTTTTTTTATTTTACAACTTATACGTGGGTAAGCTAATTGTATCCTCAATGCATCATTTATAACGGTGTCATATGCTTTTTCATAATCAATGAATACACAGAATAGTTTAAAATCATTTGCAATAATTGTCTGTAATATAGTATGCAGGATGAATATACAATCAACAATACTAAAATACTATTAAAAACGATACCCCGCTCTGTGTATGTTACTTTCCAACGCCATGACATATTAAAATTATGCAGCGATGGGTATATTGGATTTTACAATGTAAAAACGAATTGAAGCATAATAATTTTTATTATACCTCACTTCGTTTTCACATTGTAAAATCCCATATACCCAATCTGCATAATTTTGATGGCGTTGGAAATTAATATACACCGAGCGAGGTATACTTTTTAATATACCCTGAGCGTGACTAAAATATACCCTGCGAGTGGGCCTAAAAATAGCAACCCGGGTTTTCCGATAAATCAGTATAAGCAAGTGATCAGTAAGCGCTTATTAAAATGTATTTAAAAAATCAATGTTGATGAGCGCTTGAGTTTCACACAATAAACTTTATTTTACAATTTACTACTAGTTTGTTCTTTGAATTATAATATTTTTGTTCGGTATAATAAAATAAATATCACAGGCATGTTGAGGGATATAGTAAATATTGCCCCCTCGAAGAGTATTGTCAATCTCGGCAATATTTACCATACCCCTAAACTGCCTATGATATTTATATATTATTACACGTCACGTGACCACCCTATTTAACGCGCTGTAGAAACTTCCTATCGATCACGCCGTCTTTAAAATCGACACGTCTAAATATAGCTGTACACACTCAATGGTCATGCCGGTAAAATGTTAAGGTCATGTCTGCGAAGCATTGGAAAGTACGGTAGGCTGATTCGGCAGTGTTTTAACTAGATAACTATTGTATTGTGAAATGGTAATGTCAAGCCTCGGATTACGTAGCATTTACTACTAGAGTCTACATTACTGTAAAGGTATAGTAAAACAAACACCACGAAGCGTATCATTTCAAAGTGTTATACGGATTGTGCGGTGTAATAAAATAAATACAACATGGTTGAGAGGGTGATAGAAATTATATCAACCCTCGAAAAGTCATATAAGCCTTGGCTACCGCCTCGGTTGATATAACATTTCTTGGTTTGATATTATTCTATATTACCCTCTCAGCCATGTATTATGTATATAACGCTAATCAGTTAAGCCACATTTTAATTAGTTACATCAATTTATTTAACCAAAATACTGTACTTATTGCAACAAATATATTAAAATACGTGTAGCTTCTCTGTCGGAATTTCAAACAATTCTCTCTTTTTAATCTTACTTTGAGGTCAGTTTTTTTACCCGATTAACACCCAGTGTCGTTTTTTTTTTTTGGTATTTTCAATTTTTCATGGCATCAACAAATTCATGGGTATCAATTTCTCGCTCATTGTCTTGAATATTGCCTTCTATTTCCAACAAAGTTTGGAACGATCTGCAAATCGTTTAGCGCACGCTCTGCAGCGGCCATTTTGACTTTGCTAACAGCAGATAGGAGGTCAACGCGTGGTTAACGACGGCACGAGAAATCGATCGTATGCAAAAATACCCGTATTTCGGCACACCGGAAGTAGAAAAAACTGTAGTTGGCACACCACTTGTGTATGCCCACCCTCTGTACGTCGGTAAACCAATTTGCAGATGATAAATCAAATTTCAGAGAAAACATGTCGGACAAATTACTTATTACAGTAATTTATTTACAAATACTCATATCTTTAAGGTAAGTTTCAACATTTAAAATATCGCACAAGATACAATGATATTGTGTACGTATAATGCGCTGTTACAAACGATTCTAATGGCAATTATTTGGCCAGATTAGTATGAATTTGGTAAAGAAGGTAGAAAAATCAGTAAAGTTGGCAATATTATATGTAAAAAAGTACTGATTAATTAATGTTTTTGCAATTATAAATGTACGACCTTACGTATCTGCCATTCTTCGTGGTATATATGCTTCATGCGTTGTTTAAATGCACCAAATACGCGTTATATTGTTATTTTCGTGAGACAATATAATGTAAAATTGATAAAGCCCTAACTTTTAGGTGATAAAGTCCAAACTGTGTCTTAAAACTGAATGGATAATAACCATACGTGTACAAGTGCTTTATGTAAATGCTATAAATGTATGCATTTAAACCATTTTGAGCGAGATTTTAACATTGTTGACCACAAAAGTTCACTAAAGGATTGGGCAACAATTTTACGAAAGTAAACATTCAGTGTTTTTTAGGGCCAATTTGGGCCGAAATTCGTTCTGACGTTCATTATAGTCACTTTTTAGAGAAGCAATGTCCTTTTGTAATAATTAATTATAGTCATTTCATAACTTTTTATTTCTTTAATACAAATTTAATCAAACGACATATATTGTATAAAATAATGAGTTTATAATAGTTTTTATTCAAATTATAACGTTTATTACTAATATGTGGGGTCAATTAAATGTATTCACATGTTTCTTTGACCAAAAAAACGAAATTCCGAAGTTTGGTTAAATTCTCATATGGGTATCGTTAATACTTATCCTGGCTCAATAATATTTAACAACGTATTCTCTTTTCGACACAGCAATAATTTGTTATTGTTGTTTTTACAATTTTGAGTTTTAAATTGTATCATTATTAAAAACAATCGAAGTAAACGAAAATCCAGTCTAGGTTTCCGCATTTTGGGAATGATTACAAAACGTTAAGGAACGGAGAGCCCTATCAATAAATAATTCTGTTTAATTGTTCTCTAATTGCATTTTGATTGCTGAGCATAAGAAAACGCATGAAAGTCAAATTAATGTCAAGTTGAAGAAGTTGATATTTCATCTTGTTTTTAAGCAAAAATTTTCAAACAACATGGTGAGTGAAAATATGTGATATTATATAATAGAAGATATAATTATAGATTTTCATGTGTACTCAATATAATATTCCGATATCAATGCTGAGTCATTTCGTGTTTTAAACTATTGCATGCAGTTCGATGTATTTTGATTATCGGGACCAGTTCATACAGTATCGGTGCAGTAAGCTTCGAAGGTAGCTGGTCCTGTGGACCACCACTTCCCAAAAGTGAAGGTCAAACCCTGCATGATAATACTGTTCCGATAACTTTCACGTATAACTTAAATATATATTATTTTTGTAAAGCATGAGAATACAGTACAGATCACTGTTATGCATTACTAAGATAACAATTAATTGTGTAAAGCATGAGAATATATTAGATATCACTTTTTTGTATTACTAAGATATAAATTATGTTTGTAAAACATGATAATACTTTAAGATTACTTTTGTGTATTACTTACAAATACAAATAATTTTTGTAAAGCACGAGAATACAGTACAGAATACTTTAATATAGTAAGCGCAGATAAATATAAATAGATGTATTTCTCTTTCTTAAAGCATGATAATATTTTTTTGTTTTTATTTGTGTAATTGTTATTCATGACGATCATGAGCCATGTTGGCCTTATTCGTTTTGTATATGCTACATTGTACAATTTTTGAATAAACTTTATTTTTATTGTATTACATATAACACAGATATGTATATGTAATGAAAGTATGTAATGAAAACTAGCACAAAAAAACCTTCATTTCAACAAAGTTGTATGATAAAGTATATTAATTCAATCAACGTAACTGTATAACGCTTCTGTTAATATCAAACATATATCATAAACAGCTATATACAAGCTTATCTTATGCATTATTAACCGCCTTTCCTCAGCTATATTTGTAATTCAAAGAATTAACACTGGTATTTAAATATGTTCTACAAATATTTTGACTGGTTATGATACCGGATATTTATATTTTTACACCAACAGTTTCAGGCCAAGGACGGCAACTGTTTGAATAAAGACGCCAATAATGTGTTTACAAAATTTGATATGAATTTTATCTACCTACTTGAATCTGTCCCAAATCTCACTACAATACTAATCATTCATCTCAAACAACAATAACTGTGTTTTGATACCTAAAGATACTCGAGTAAACGGTGATACAAGGTCATTATATGCATTTACAAGAATATTGGTTAACACAATTCAGCTGGGCTGCAAACTATTGTGATGTGTCGTACAATATCATCTGTAAATAGTAACATATACGAGGTTGTTGATCATCCCTCGTAAGTGACAACTTTTCTATATCATTCACATATATTTTAAACAAATCAATATAATTCTTGATGTCATTTATTAACAGAGAAGATGGATGCTCTCCCTGTTAAACACCAAGTGTTATGTCAAACAGTTAAGAATACGACATGTGTTCAGTACATGTATCTGTTTCACAAGCCTTATACATTTTTTTTTATTTTACAACTTATACGTGGGTAAGCTAATTGTATCCTCAATGCATCATTTATAACGGTGTCATATGCTTTTTCATAATCAATGAATACACAGAATAGTTTAAAATCATTTGCAATAATTGTCTGTAATATAGTATGCAGGATGAATATACAATCAACAATACTAAAATACTATTAAAAACGATACCCCGCTCTGTGTATGTTACTTTCCAACGCCATGACATATTAAAATTATGCAGCGATGGGTATATTGGATTTTACAATGTAAAAACGAATTGAAGCATAATAATTTTTATTATACCTCACTTCGTTTTCACATTGTAAAATCCCATATACCCAATCTGCATAATTTTGATGGCGTTGGAAATTAATATACACCGAGCGAGGTATACTTTTTAATATACCCTGAGCGTGACTAAAATATACCCTGCGAGTGGGCCTAAAAATAGCAACCCGGGTTTTCCGATAAATCAGTATAAGCAAGTGATCAGTAAGCGCTTATTAAAATGTATTTAAAAAATCAATGTTGATGAGCGCTTGAGTTTCACACAATAAACTTTATTTTACAATTTACTACTAGTTTGTTCTTTGAATTATAATATTTTTGTTCGGTATAATAAAATAAATATCACAGGCATGTTGAGGGATATAGTAAATATTGCCCCCTCGAAGAGTATTGTCAATCTCGGCAATATTTACCATACCCCTAAACTGCCTATGATATTTATATATTATTACACGTCACGTGACCACCCTATTTAACGCGCTGTAGAAACTTCCTATCGATCACGCCGTCTTTAAAATCGACACGTCTAAATATAGCTGTACACACTCAATGGTCATGCCGGTAAAATGTTAAGGTCATGTCTGCGAAGCATTGGAAAGTACGGTAGGCTGATTCGGCAGTGTTTTAACTAGATAACTATTGTATTGTGAAATGGTAATGTCAAGCCTCGGATTACGTAGCATTTACTACTAGAGTCTACATTACTGTAAAGGTATAGTAAAACAAACACCACGAAGCGTATCATTTCAAAGTGTTATACGGATTGTGCGGTGTAATAAAATAAATACAACATGGTTGAGAGGGTGATAGAAATTATATCAACCCTCGAAAAGTCATATAAGCCTTGGCTACCGCCTCGGTTGATATAACATTTCTTGGTTTGATATTATTCTATATTACCCTCTCAGCCATGTATTATGTATATAACGCTAATCAGTTAAGCCACATTTTAATTAGTTACATCAATTTATTTAACCAAAATACTGTACTTATTGCAACAAATATATTAAAATACGTGTAGCTTCTCTGTCGGAATTTCAAACAATTCTCTCTTTTTAATCTTACTTTGAGGTCAGTTTTTTTACCCGATTAACACCCAGTGTCGTTTTTTTTTTTTGGTATTTTCAATTTTTCATGGCATCAACAAATTCATGGGTATCAATTTCTCGCTCATTGTCTTGAATATTGCCTTCTATTTCCAACAAAGTTTGGAACGATCTGCAAATCGTTTAGCGCACGCTCTGCAGCGGCCATTTTGACTTTGCTAACAGCAGATAGGAGGTCAACGCGTGGTTAACGACGGCACGAGAAATCGATCGTATGCAAAAATACCCGTATTTCGGCACACCGGAAGTAGAAAAAACTGTAGTTGGCACACCACTTGTGTATGCCCACCCTCTGTACGTCGGTAAACCAATTTGCAGATGATAAATCAAATTTCAGAGAAAACATGTCGGACAAATTACTTATTACAGTAATTTATTTACAAATACTCATATCTTTAAGGTAAGTTTCAACATTTAAAATATCGCACAAGATACAATGATATTGTGTACGTATAATGCGCTGTTACAAACGATTCTAATGGCAATTATTTGGCCAGATTAGTATGAATTTGGTAAAGAAGGTAGAAAAATCAGTAAAGTTGGCAATATTATATGTAAAAAAGTACTGATTAATTAATGTTTTTGCAATTATAAATGTACGACCTTACGTATCTGCCATTCTTCGTGGTATATATGCTTCATGCGTTGTTTAAATGCACCAAATACGCGTTATATTGTTATTTTCGTGAGACAATATAATGTAAAATTGATAAAGCCCTAACTTTTAGGTGATAAAGTCCAAACTGTGTCTTAAAACTGAATGGATAATAACCATACGTGTACAAGTGCTTTATGTAAATGCTATAAATGTATGCATTTAAACCATTTTGAGCGAGATTTTAACATTGTTGACCACAAAAGTTCACTAAAGGATTGGGCAACAATTTTACGAAAGTAAACATTCAGTGTTTTTTAGGGCCAATTTGGGCCGAAATTCGTTCTGACGTTCATTATAGTCACTTTTTAGAGAAGCAATGTCCTTTTGTAATAATTAATTATAGTCATTTCATAACTTTTTATTTCTTTAATACAAATTTAATCAAACGACATATATTGTATAAAATAATGAGTTTATAATAGTTTTTATTCAAATTATAACGTTTATTACTAATATGTGGGGTCAATTAAATGTGTTCACATGTTTCTTTGACCAAAAAAACGAAATTCCGAAGTTTGGTTAAATTCTCATATGGGTATCGTTAATACTTATCCTGGCTCAATAATATTTAACAACGTATTCTCTTTTCGACACAGCAATAATTTGTTATTGTTGTTTTTACAATTTTGAGTTTTAAATTGTATCATTATTAAAAACAATCGAAGTAAACGAAAATCCAGTCCAGGTTTCCGCATTTTGGGAATGATTACAAAACGTTAAGGAACGGAGAGCCCTATCAATAAATAATTCTGTTTAATTGTTCTCTAATTGCATTTTGATTGCTGAACATAAGAAAACGCATGAAAGTCAAATTAATGTCAAGTTGAAGAAGTTGATATTTCATCTTGTTTTTAAGCAAAAATTTTCAAACAACATGGTGAGTGAAAATATGTGATATTATATAATAGAAGATATAATTATAGATTTTCATGTGTACTCAATATAATATTCCGATATCAATGCTGAGTCATTTCGTGTTTTAAACTATTGCATGCAGTTCGATGTATTTTGATTATCGGGACCAGTTCATACAGTGTCGGTGCAGTAAGCTTCGAAGGTAGCTGGTCCTGTGGACCACCACTTCCCAAAAGTGAAGGTCAAACCCTGCATGATAATACTGTTCCGATAACTTTCACGTATAACTTAAATATATATTATTTTTGTAAAGCATGAGAATACAGTACAGATCACTGTTATGCATTACTAAGATAACAATTAATTGTGTAAAGCATGAGAATATATTAGATATCACTTTTTTGTATTACTAAGATATAAATTATGTTTGTAAAACATGATAATACTTTAAGATTACTTTTGTGTATTACTTACAAATACAAATAATTTTTGTAAAGCACGAGAATACAGTACAGAATACTTTAATATAGTAAGCGCAGATAAATATAAATAGATGTATTTCTCTTTCTTAAAGCATGATAATATTTTTTTGTTTTTATTTGTGTAATTGTTATTCATGACGATCATGAGCCATGTTGGCCTTATTCGTTTTGTATATGCTACATTGTACAATTTTTGAATAAACTTTATTTTTATTGTATTACATATAACACAGATATGTATATGTAATGAAAGTATGTAATGAAAACTAGCACAAAAAAACCTTCATTTCAACAAAGTTGTATGATAAAGTATATTAATTCAATCAACGTAACTGTATAACGCTTCTGTTAATATCAAACATATATCATAAACAGCTATATACAAGCTTATCTTATGCATTATTAACCGCCTTTCCTCAGCTATATTTGTAATTCAAAGAATTAACACTGGTATTTAAATATGTTCTACAAATATTTTGACTGGTTATGATACCGGATATTTATATTTTTACACCAACAGTTTCAGGCCAAGGACGGCAACTGTTTGAATAAAGACGCCAATAATGTGTTTACAAAATTTGATATGAATTTTATCTACCTACTTGAATCTGTCCCAAATCTCACTACAATACTAATCATTCATCTCAAACAACAATAACTGTGTTTTGATACCTAAAGATACTCTAGTAAACGGTGATACAAGGTCATTATATGCATTTACAAGAATATTGGTTAACACAATTCAGCTGGGCTGCAAACTATTGTGATGTGTCGTACAATATCATCTGTAAATAGTAACATATACGAGGTTGTTGATCATCCCTCGTAAGTGACAACTTTTCTATATCATTCACATATATTTTAAACAAATCAATATAATTCTTGATGTCATTTATTAACAGAGAAGATGGATGCTCTCCCTGTTAAACACCAAGTGTTATGTCAAACAGTTAAGAATACGACATGTGTTCAGTACATGTATCTGTTTCACAAGCCTTATACATTTTTTTTTATTTTACAACTTATACGTGGGTAAGCTAATTGTATCCTCATTGCATCATTTACGGTGTCATATGCTTTTTCATAATCAATGAATACACAGAATAGTTTAAAATCATTTGCAATAATTGTCTGTAATATAGTATGCAGGATGAATATACAATCAACAATACTAAAATACTATTAAAAACGATACCCCGCTCTGTGTATGTTACTTTCCAACGCCATGACATATTAAAATTATGCAGCGATGGGTATATTGGATTTTACAATGTAAAAACGAATTGAAGCATAATAATTTTTATTATACCTCACTTCGTTTTCACATTGTAAAATCCCATATACCCAATCTGCATAATTTTGATGGCGTTGGAAATTAATATACACCGAGCGAGGTATACTTTTTAATATACCCTGAGCGTGACTAAAATATACCCTGCGAGTGGGCCTAAAAATAGCAACCCGGGTTTTCCGATAAATCAGTATAAGCAAGTGATCAGTAAGCGCTTATTAAAATGTATTTAAAAAATCAATGTTGATGAGCGCTTGAGTTTCACACAAATAAACTTTATTTTACAATTTACTACTAGTTTGTTCTTTGAATTATAATATTTTTGTTCGGTATAATAAAATAAATATCACAGGCATGTTGAGGGATATAGTAAATATTGCCCCCTCGAAGAGTATTGTCAATCTCGGCAATATTTACCATACCCCTAAACTGCCTATGATATTTATATATTATTACACGTCACGTGACCACCCTATTTAACGCGCTGTAGAAACTTCCTATCGATCACGCCGTCTTTAAAATCGACACGTCTAAATATAGCTGTACACACTCAATGGTCATGCCGGTAAAATGTTAAGGTCATGTCTGCGAAGCATTGGAAAGTACGGTAGGCTGATTCGGCAGTGTTTTAACTAGATAACTATTGTATTGTGAAATGGTAATGTCAAGCCTCGGATTACGTAGCATTTACTACTAGAGTCTACATTACTGTAAAGGTATAGTAAAACAAACACCACGAAGCGTATCATTTCAAAGTGTTACACGGATTGTGCGGTGTAATAAAATAAATACAACATGGTTGAGAGTGATAGAAATAATATCAACCCTCAAAAAGTCATATTAGCCTTGGCTACCGCCTCGGTTGATATAACATTTCTTGGTTTGATATTATTCTATATTACCCTCTCAGCCATGTATTATGTATATAACGCTAATCAGTTAAGCCACATTTTAATTAGTTACATCAATTTATTTAACCAAAATACGGTACTTATTGCAACAAATATATTAAAATACGTGTAGCTTCACTGTCGGAATTTCAAACAATTCTCTCTCTTTAATCTTACTTTGAGGTCAGTTTTTTTACCCGATTAACACCCAGTGTCGTTTTTATTTTTTGGTATTTTCAATTTTTCATGGCATCAACAAATTCATGGGTATCAATTTCTCGCTCATTGTCTTGAATATTGCCTTCTATTTCCAACAAAGTTTGGAACGATCTGCAAATCGTTTAGCGCACGCTCTGCAGCGGCCATTTTGACTTTGCTAACAGCAGATAGGAGGTCAACGCGTGGTTAACGACGGCACGAGAAATCGATCGTATGCAAAAATACCCGTATTTCGGCACACCGGAAGTAGAAAAAACTGTAGTTGGCACACCACTTGTGTATGCCCACCCTCTGTACGTCGGTAAACCAATTTGCAGATGATAAATCAAATTTCAGAGAAAACATGTCGGACAAATTACTTATTACAGTAATTTATTTACAAATACTCATATCTTTAAGGTAAGTTTCAACATTTAAAATATCGCACAAGATACAATGATATTGTGTACGTATAATGCGCTGTTACAAACGATTCTAATGGCAATTATTTGGCCAGATTAGTATGAATTTGGTAAAGAAGGTAGAAAAATCAGTAAAGTTGGCAATATTATATGTAAAAAAGTACTGATTAATTAATGTTTTTGCAATTATAAATGTACGACCTTACGTATCTGCCATTCTTCGTGGTATATATGCTTCATGCGTTGTTTAAATGCACCAAATACGCGTTATATTGTTATTTTCGTGAGACAATATAATGTAAAATTGATAAAGCCCTAACTTTTAGGTGATAAAGTCCAAACTGTGTCTTAAAACTGAATGGATAATAACCATACGTGTACAAGTGCTTTATGTAAATGCTATAAATGTATGCATTTAAACCATTTTGAGCGAGATTTTAACATTGTTGACCACAAAAGTTCACTAAAGAATTGGGCAACAATTTTACGAAAGTAAACATTCAGTGTTTTTTAGGGCCAATTTGGGCCGAAATTCGTTCTGACGTTCATTATAGTCACTTTTTAGAGAAGCAATGTCCTTTTGTAATAATTAATTATAGTCATTTCATAACTTTTTATTTCTTTAATACAAATTTAATCAAACGACATATATTGTATAAAATAATGAGTTTATAATAGTTTTTATTCAAATTATAACGTTTATTACTAATATGTGGGGTCAATTAAATGTGTTCACATGTTTCTTTGACCAAAAAAACGAAATTCCGAAGTTTGGTTAAATTCTCATATGGGTATCGTTAATACTTATCCTGGCTCAATAATATTTAACAACGTATTCTCTTTTCGACACAGCAATAATTTGTTATTGTTGTTTTTACAATTTTGAGTTTTAAATTGTATCATTATTAAAAACAATCGAAGTAAACGAAAATCCAGTCCAGGTTTCCGCATTTTGGGAATGATTACAAAACGTTAAGGAACGGAGAGCCCTATCAATAAATAATTCTGTTTAATTGTTCTCTAATTGCATTTTGATTGCTGAACATAAGAAAACGCATGAAAGTCAAATTAATGTCAAGTTGAAGAAGTTGATATTTCATCTTGTTTTTAAGCAAAAATTTTCAAACAACATGGTGAGTGAAAATATGTGATATTATATAATAGAAGATATAATTATAGATTTTCATGTGTACTCAATATAATATTCCGATATCAATGCTGAGTCATTTCGTGTTTTAAACTATTGCATGCAGTTCGATGTATTTTGATTATCGGGACCAGTTCATACAGTGTCGGTGCAGTAAGCTTCGAAGGTAGCTGGTCCTGTGGACCACCACTTCCCAAAAGTGAAGGTCAAACCCTGCATGATAATACTGTTCCGATAACTTTCACGTATAACTTAAATATATATTATTTTTGTAAAGCATGAGAATACAGTACAGATCACTGTTATGCATTACTAAGATAACAATTAATTGTGTAAAGCATGAGAATATATTAGATATCACTTTTTTGTATTACTAAGATATAAATTATGTTTGTAAAACATGATAATACTTTAAGATTACTTTTGTGTATTACTTACAAATACAAATAATTTTTGTAAAGCACGAGAATACAGTACAGAATACTTTAATATAGTAAGCGCAGATAAATATAAATAGATGTATTTCTCTTTCTTAAAGCATGATAATATTTTTTTGTTTTTATTTGTGTAATTGTTATTCATGACGATCATGAGCCATGTTGGCCTTATTCGTTTTGTATATGCTACATTGTACAATTTTTGAATAAACTTTATTTTTATTGTATTACATATAACACAGATATGTATATGTAATGAAAGTATGTAATGAAAACTAGCACAAAAAAACCTTCATTTCAACAAAGTTGTATGATAAAGTATATTAATTCAATCAACGTAACTGTATAACGCTTCTGTTAATATCAAACATATATCATAAACAGCTATATACAAGCTTATCTTATGCATTATTAACCGCCTTTCCTCAGCTATATTTGTAATTCAAAGAATTAACACTGGTATTTAAATATGTTCTACAAATATTTTGACTGGTTATGATACCGGATATTTATATTTTTACACCAACAGTTTCAGGCCAAGGACGGCAACTGTTTGAATAAAGACGCCAATAATGTGTTTACAAAATTTGATATGAATTTTATCTACCTACTTGAATCTGTCCCAAATCTCACTACAATACTAATCATTCATCTCAAACAACAATAACTGTGTTTTGATACCTAAAGATACTCTAGTAAACGGTGATACAAGGTCATTATATGCATTTACAAGAATATTGGTTAACACAATTCAGCTGGGCTGCAAACTATTGTGATGTGTCGTACAATATCATCTGTAAATAGTAACATATACGAGGTTGTTGATCATCCCTCGTAAGTGACAACTTTTCTATATCATTCACATATATTTTAAACAAATCAATATAATTCTTGATGTCATTTATTAACAGAGAAGATGGATGCTCTCCCTGTTAAACACCAAGTGTTATGTCAAACAGTTAAGAATACGACATGTGTTCAGTACATGTATCTGTTTCACAAGCCTTATACATTTTTTTTTATTTTACAACTTATACGTGGGTAAGCTAATTGTATCCTCAATGCATCATTTACGGTGTCATATGCTTTTTCATAATCAATGAATACACAGAATAGTTTAAAATCATTTGCAATAATTGTCTGTAATATAGTATGCAGGATGAATATACAATCAACAATACTAAAATACTATTAAAAACGATACCCCGCTCTGTGTATGTTACTTTCCAACGCCATGACATATTAAAATTATGCAGCGATGGGTATATTGGATTTTACAATGTAAAAACGAATTGAAGCATAATAATTTTTATTATACCTCACTTCGTTTTCACATTGTAAAATCCCATATACCCAATCTGCATAATTTTGATGGCGTTGGAAATTAATATACACCGAGCGAGGTATACTTTTTAATATACCCTGAGCGTGACTAAAATATACCCTGCGAGTGGGCCTAAAAATAGCAACCCGGGTTTTCCGATAAATCAGTATAAGCAAGTGATCAGTAAGCGCTTATTAAAATGTATTTAAAAAATCAATGTTGATGAGCGCTTGAGTTTCACACAATAAACTTTATTTTACAATTTACTACTAGTTTGTTCTTTGAATTATAATATTTTTGTTCGGTATAATAAAATAAATATCACAGGCATGTTGAGGGATATAGTAAATATTGCCCCCTCGAAGAGTATTGTCAATCTCGGCAATATTTACCATACCCCTAAACTGCCTATGATATTTATATATTATTACACGTCACGTGACCACCCTATTTAACGCGCTGTAGAAACTTCCTATCGATCACGCCGTCTTTAAAATCGACACGTCTAAATATAGCTGTACACACTCAATGGTCATGCCGGTAAAATGTTAAGGTCATGTCTGCGAAGCATTGGAAAGTACGGTAGGCTGATTCGGCAGTGTTTTAACTAGATAACTATTGTATTGTGAAATGGTAATGTCAAGCCTCGGATTACGTAGCATTTACTACTAGAGTCTACATTACTGTAAAGGTATAGTAAAACAAACACCACGAAGCGTATCATTTCAAAGTGTTACACGGATTGTGCGGTGTAATAAAATAAATACAACATGGTTGAGAGTGATAGAAATAATATCAACCCTCAAAAAGTCATATTAGCCTTGGCTACCGCCTCGGTTGATATAACATTTCTTGGTTTGATATTATTCTATATTACCCTCTCAGCCATGTATTATGTATATAACGCTAATCAGTTAAGCCACATTTTAATTAGTTACATCAATTTATTTAACCAAAATACGGTACTTATTGCAACAAATATATTAAAATACGTGTAGCTTCACTGTCGGAATTTCAAACAATTCTCTCTCTTTAATCTTACTTTGAGGTCAGTTTTTTTACCCGATTAACACCCAGTGTCGTTTTTATTTTTTGGTATTTTCAATTTTTCATGGCATCAACAAATTCATGGGTATCAATTTCTCGCTCATTGTCTTGAATATTGCCTTCTATTTCCAACAAAGTTTGGAACGATCTGCAAATCGTTTAGCGCACGCTCTGCAGCGGCCATTTTGACTTTGCTAACAGCAGATAGGAGGTCAACGCGTGGTTAACGACGGCACGAGAAATCGATCGTATGCAAAAATACCCGTATTTCGGCACACCGGAAGTAGAAAAAACTGTAGTTGGCACACCACTTGTGTATGCCCACCCTCTGTACGTCGGTAAACCAATTTGCAGATGATAAATCAAATTTCAGAGAAAACATGTCGGACAAATTACTTATTACAGTAATTTATTTACAAATACTCATATCTTTAAGGTAAGTTTCAACATTTAAAATATCGCACAAGATACAATGATATTGTGTACGTATAATGCGCTGTTACAAACGATTCTAATGGCAATTATTTGGCCAGATTAGTATGAATTTGGTAAAGAAGGTAGAAAAATCAGTAAAGTTGGCAATATTATATGTAAAAAAGTACTGATTAATTAATGTTTTTGCAATTATAAATGTACGACCTTACGTATCTGCCATTCTTCGTGGTATATATGCTTCATGCGTTGTTTAAATGCACCAAATACGCGTTATATTGTTATTTTCGTGAGACAATATAATGTAAAATTGATAAAGCCCTAACTTTTAGGTGATAAAGTCCAAACTGTGTCTTAAAACTGAATGGATAATAACCATACGTGTACAAGTGCTTTATGTAAATGCTATAAATGTATGCATTTAAACCATTTTGAGCGAGATTTTAACATTGTTGACCACAAAAGTTCACTAAAGGATTGGGCAACAATTTTACGAAAGTAAACATTCAGTGTTTTTTAGGGCCAATTTGGGCCGAAATTCGTTCTGACGTTCATTATAGTCACTTTTTAGAGAAGCAATGTCCTTTTGTAATAATTAATTATAGTCATTTCATAACTTTTTATTTCTTTAATACAAATTTAATCAAACGACATATATTGTATAAAATAATGAGTTTATAATAGTTTTTATTCAAATTATAACGTTTATTACTAATATGTGGGGTCAATTAAATGTATTCACATGTTTCTTTGACCAAAAAAACGAAATTCCGAAGTTTGGTTAAATTCTCATATGGGTATCGTTAATACTTATCCTGGCTCAATAATATTTAACAACGTATTCTCTTTTCGACACAGCAATAATTTGTTATTGTTGTTTTTACAATTTTGAGTTTTAAATTGTATCATTATTAAAAACAATCGAAGTAAACGAAAATCCAGTCTAGGTTTCCGCATTTTGGGAATGATTACAAAACGTTAAGGAACGGAGAGCCCTATCAATAAATAATTCTGTTTAATTGTTCTCTAATTGCATTTTGATTGCTGAGCATAAGAAAACGCATGAAAGTCAAATTAATGTCAAGTTGAAGAAGTTGATATTTCATCTTGTTTTTAAGCAAAAATTTTCAAACAACATGGTGAGTGAAAATATGTGATATTATATAATAGAAGATATAATTATAGATTTTCATGTGTACTCAATATAATATTCCGATATCAATGCTGAGTCATTTCGTGTTTTAAACTATTGCATGCAGTTCGATGTATTTTGATTATCGGGACCAGTTCATACAGTATCGGTGCAGTAAGCTTCGAAGGTAGCTGGTCCTGTGGACCACCACTTCCCAAAAGTGAAGGTCAAACCCTGCATGATAATACTGTTCCGATAACTTTCACGTATAACTTAAATATATATTATTTTTGTAAAGCATGAGAATACAGTACAGATCACTGTTATGCATTACTAAGATAACAATTAATTGTGTAAAGCATGAGAATATATTAGATATCACTTTTTTGTATTACTAAGATATAAATTATGTTTGTAAAACATGATAATACTTTAAGATTACTTTTGTGTATTACTTACAAATACAAATAATTTTTGTAAAGCACGAGAATACAGTACAGAATACTTTAATATAGTAAGCGCAGATAAATATAAATAGATGTATTTCTCTTTCTTAAAGCATGATAATATTTTTTTGTTTTTATTTGTGTAATTGTTATTCATGACGATCATGAGCCATGTTGGCCTTATTCGTTTTGTATATGCTACATTGTACAATTTTTGAATAAACTTTATTTTTATTGTATTACATATAACACAGATATGTATATGTAATGAAAGTATGTAATGAAAACTAGCACAAAAAAACCTTCATTTCAACAAAGTTGTATGATAAAGTATATTAATTCAATCAACGTAACTGTATAACGCTTCTGTTAATATCAAACATATATCATAAACAGCTATATACAAGCTTATCTTATGCATTATTAACCGCCTTTCCTCAGCTATATTTGTAATTCAAAGAATTAACACTGGTATTTAAATATGTTCTACAAATATTTTGACTGGTTATGATACCGGATATTTATATTTTTACACCAACAGTTTCAGGCCAAGGACGGCAACTGTTTGAATAAAGACGCCAATAATGTGTTTACAAAATTTGATATGAATTTTATCTACCTACTTGAATCTGTCCCAAATCTCACTACAATACTAATCATTCATCTCAAACAACAATAACTGTGTTTTGATACCTAAAGATACTCTAGTAAACGGTGATACAAGGTCATTATATGCATTTACAAGAATATTGGTTAACACAATTCAGCTGGGCTGCAAACTATTGTGATGTGTCGTACAATATCATCTGTAAATAGTAACATATACGAGGTTGTTGATCATCCCTCGTAAGTGACAACTTTTCTATATCATTCACATATATTTTAAACAAATCAATATAATTCTTGATGTCATTTATTAACAGAGAAGATGGATGCTCTCCCTGTTAAACACCAAGTGTTATGTCAAACAGTTAAGAATACGACATGTGTTCAGTACATGTATCTGTTTCACAAGCCTTATACATTTTTTTTTATTTTACAACTTATACGTGGGTAAGCTAATTGTATCCTCAATGCATCATTTACGGTGTCATATGCTTTTTCATAATCAATGAATACACAGAATAGTTTAAAATCATTTGCAATAATTGTCTGTAATATAGTATGCAGGATGAATATACAATCAACAATACTAAAATACTATTAAAAACGATACCCCGCTCTGTGTATGTTACTTTCCAACGCCATGACATATTAAAATTATGCAGCGATGGGTATATTGGATTTTACAATGTAAAAACGAATTGAAGCATAATAATTTTTATTATACCTCACTTCGTTTTCACATTGTAAAATCCCATATACCCAATCTGCATAATTTTGATGGCGTTGGAAATTAATATACACCGAGCGAGGTATACTTTTTAATATACCCTGAGCGTGACTAAAATATACCCTGCGAGTGGGCCTAAAAATAGCAACCCGGGTTTTCCGATAAATCAGTATAAGCAAGTGATCAGTAAGCGCTTATTAAAATGTATTTAAAAAATCAATGTTGATGAGCGCTTGAGTTTCACACAATAAACTTTATTTTACAATTTACTACTAGTTTGTTCTTTGAATTATAATATTTTTGTTCGGTATAATAAAATAAATATCACAGGCATGTTGAGGGATATAGTAAATATTGCCCCCTCGAAGAGTATTGTCAATCTCGGCAATATTTACCATACCCCTAAACTGCCTATGATATTTATATATTATTACACGTCACGTGACCACCCTATTTAACGCGCTGTAGAAACTTCCTATCGATCACGCCGTCTTTAAAATCGACACGTCTAAATATAGCTGTACACACTCAATGGTCATGCCGGTAAAATGTTAAGGTCATGTCTGCGAAGCATTGGAAAGTACGGTAGGCTGATTCGGCAGTGTTTTAACTAGATAACTATTGTATTGTGAAATGGTAATGTCAAGCCTCGGATTACGTAGCATTTACTACTAGAGTCTACATTACTGTAAAGGTATAGTAAAACAAACACCACGAAGCGTATCATTTCAAAGTGTTATACGGATTGTGCGGTGTAATAAAATAAATACAACATGGTTGAGAGGGTGATAGAAATTATATCAACCCTCGAAAAGTCATATAAGCCTTGGCTACCGCCTCGGTTGATATAACATTTCTTGGTTTGATATTATTCTATATTACCCTCTCAGCCATGTATTATGTATATAACGCTAATCAGTTAAGCCACATTTTAATTAGTTACATCAATTTATTTAACCAAAATACTGTACTTATTGCAACAAATATATTAAAATACGTGTAGCTTCTCTGTCGGAATTTCAAACAATTCTCTCTTTTTAATCTTACTTTGAGGTCAGTTTTTTTACCCGATTAACACCCAGTGTCGTTTTTTTTTTTTGGTATTTTCAATTTTTCATGGCATCAACAAATTCATGGGTATCAATTTCTCGCTCATTGTCTTGAATATTGCCTTCTATTTCCAACAAAGTTTGGAACGATCTGCAAATCGTTTAGCGCACGCTCTGCAGCGGCCATTTTGACTTTGCTAACAGCAGATAGGAGGTCAACGCGTGGTTAACGACGGCACGAGAAATCGATCGTATGCAAAAATACCCGTATTTCGGCACACCGGAAGTAGAAAAAACTGTAGTTGGCACACCACTTGTGTATGCCCACCCTCTGTACGTCGGTAAACCAATTTGCAGATGATAAATCAAATTTCAGAGAAAACATGTCGGACAAATTACTTATTACAGTAATTTATTTACAAATACTCATATCTTTAAGGTAAGTTTCAACATTTAAAATATCGCACAAGATACAATGATATTGTGTACGTATAATGCGCTGTTACAAACGATTCTAATGGCAATTATTTGGCCAGATTAGTATGAATTTGGTAAAGAAGGTAGAAAAATCAGTAAAGTTGGCAATATTATATGTAAAAAAGTACTGATTAATTAATGTTTTTGCAATTATAAATGTACGACCTTACGTATCTGCCATTCTTCGTGGTATATATGCTTCATGCGTTGTTTAAATGCACCAAATACGCGTTATATTGTTATTTTCGTGAGACAATATAATGTAAAATTGATAAAGCCCTAACTTTTAGGTGATAAAGTCCAAACTGTGTCTTAAAACTGAATGGATAATAACCATACGTGTACAAGTGCTTTATGTAAATGCTATAAATGTATGCATTTAAACCATTTTGAGCGAGATTTTAACATTGTTGACCACAAAAGTTCACTAAAGGATTGGGCAACAATTTTACGAAAGTAAACATTCAGTGTTTTTTAGGGCCAATTTGGGCCGAAATTCGTTCTGACGTTCATTATAGTCACTTTTTAGAGAAGCAATGTCCTTTTGTAATAATTAATTATAGTCATTTCATAACTTTTTATTTCTTTAATACAAATTTAATCAAACGACATATATTGTATAAAATAATGAGTTTATAATAGTTTTTATTCAAATTATAACGTTTATTACTAATATGTGGGGTCAATTAAATGTGTTCACATGTTTCTTTGACCAAAAAAACGAAATTCCGAAGTTTGGTTAAATTCTCATATGGGTATCGTTAATACTTATCCTGGCTCAATAATATTTAACAACGTATTCTCTTTTCGACACAGCAATAATTTGTTATTGTTGTTTTTACAATTTTGAGTTTTAAATTGTATCATTATTAAAAACAATCGAAGTAAACGAAAATCCAGTCCAGGTTTCCGCATTTTGGGAATGATTACAAAACGTTAAGGAACGGAGAGCCCTATCAATAAATAATTCTGTTTAATTGTTCTCTAATTGCATTTTGATTGCTGAACATAAGAAAACGCATGAAAGTCAAATTAATGTCAAGTTGAAGAAGTTGATATTTCATCTTGTTTTTAAGCAAAAATTTTCAAACAACATGGTGAGTGAAAATATGTGATATTATATAATAGAAGATATAATTATAGATTTTCATGTGTACTCAATATAATATTCCGATATCAATGCTGAGTCATTTCGTGTTTTAAACTATTGCATGCAGTTCGATGTATTTTGATTATCGGGACCAGTTCATACAGTGTCGGTGCAGTAAGCTTCGAAGGTAGCTGGTCCTGTGGACCACCACTTCCCAAAAGTGAAGGTCAAACCCTGCATGATAATACTGTTCCGATAACTTTCACGTATAACTTAAATATATATTATTTTTGTAAAGCATGAGAATACAGTACAGATCACTGTTATGCATTACTAAGATAACAATTAATTGTGTAAAGCATGAGAATATATTAGATATCACTTTTTTGTATTACTAAGATATAAATTATGTTTGTAAAACATGATAATACTTTAAGATTACTTTTGTGTATTACTTACAAATACAAATAATTTTTGTAAAGCACGAGAATACAGTACAGAATACTTTAATATAGTAAGCGCAGATAAATATAAATAGATGTATTTCTCTTTCTTAAAGCATGATAATATTTTTTTGTTTTTATTTGTGTAATTGTTATTCATGACGATCATGAGCCATGTTGGCCTTATTCGTTTTGTATATGCTACATTGTACAATTTTTGAATAAACTTTATTTTTATTGTATTACATATAACACAGATATGTATATGTAATGAAAGTATGTAATGAAAACTAGCACAAAAAAACCTTCATTTCAACAAAGTTGTATGATAAAGTATATTAATTCAATCAACGTAACTGTATAACGCTTCTGTTAATATCAAACATATATCATAAACAGCTATATACAAGCTTATCTTATGCATTATTAACCGCCTTTCCTCAGCTATATTTGTAATTCAAAGAATTAACACTGGTATTTAAATATGTTCTACAAATATTTTGACTGGTTATGATACCGGATATTTATATTTTTACACCAACAGTTTCAGGCCAAGGACGGCAACTGTTTGAATAAAGACGCCAATAATGTGTTTACAAAATTTGATATGAATTTTATCTACCTACTTGAATCTGTCCCAAATCTCACTACAATACTAATCATTCATCTCAAACAACAATAACTGTGTTTTGATACCTAAAGATACTCTAGTAAACGGTGATACAAGGTCATTATATGCATTTACAAGAATATTGGTTAACACAATTCAGCTGGGCTGCAAACTATTGTGATGTGTCGTACAATATCATCTGTAAATAGTAACATATACGAGGTTGTTGATCATCCCTCGTAAGTGACAACTTTTCTATATCATTCACATATATTTTAAACAAATCAATATAATTCTTGATGTCATTTATTAACAGAGAAGATGGATGCTCTCCCTGTTAAACACCAAGTGTTATGTCAAACAGTTAAGAATACGACATGTGTTCAGTACATGTATCTGTTTCACAAGCCTTATACATTTTTTTTTATTTTACAACTTATACGTGGGTAAGCTAATTGTATCCTCAATGCATCATTTACGGTGTCATATGCTTTTTCATAATCAATGAATACACAGAATAGTTTAAAATCATTTGCAATAATTGTCTGTAATATAGTATGCAGGATGAATATACAATCAACAATACTAAAATACTATTAAAAACGATACCCCGCTCTGTGTATGTTACTTTCCAACGCCATGACATATTAAAATTATGCAGCGATGGGTATATTGGATTTTACAATGTAAAAACGAATTGAAGCATAATAATTTTTATTATACCTCACTTCGTTTTCACATTGTAAAATCCCATATACCCAATCTGCATAATTTTGATGGCGTTGGAAATTAATATACACCGAGCGAGGTATACTTTTTAATATACCCTGAGCGTGACTAAAATATACCCTGCGAGTGGGCCTAAAAATAGCAACCCGGGTTTTCCGATAAATCAGTATAAGCAAGTGATCAGTAAGCGCTTATTAAAATGTATTTAACAAATCAATGTTGATGAGCGCTTGAGTTTCACACAATAAACTTTATTTTACAATTTACTACTAGTTTGTTCTTTGAATTATAATATTTTTGTTCGGTATAATAAAATAAATATCACAGGCATGTTGAGGGATATAGTAAATATTGCCCCCTCGAAGAGTATTGTCAATCTCGGCAATATTTACCATACCCCTAAACTGCCTATGATATTTATATATTATTACACGTCACGTGACCACCCTATTTAACGCGCTGTAGAAACTTCCTATCGATCACGCCGTCTTTAAAATCGACACGTCTAAATATAGCTGTACACACTCAATGGTCATGCCGGTAAAATGTTAAGGTCATGTCTGCGAAGCATTGGAAAGTACGGTAGGCTGATTCGGCAGTGTTTTAACTAGATAACTATTGTATTGTGAAATGGTAATGTCAAGCCTCGGATTACGTAGCATTTACTACTAGAGTCTACATTACTGTAAAGGTATAGTAAAACAAACACCACGAAGCGTATCATTTCAAAGTGTTACACGGATTGTGCGGTGTAATAAAATAAATACAACATGGTTGAGAGTGATAGAAATAATATCAACCCTCAAAAAGTCATATTAGCCTTGGCTACCGCCTCGGTTGATATAACATTTCTTGGTTTGATATTATTCTATATTACCCTCTCAGCCATGTATTATGTATATAACGCTAATCAGTTAAGCCACATTTTAATTAGTTACATCAATTTATTTAACCAAAATACGGTACTTATTGCAACAAATATATTAAAATACGTGTAGCTTCACTGTCGGAATTTCAAACAATTCTCTCTCTTTAATCTTACTTTGAGGTCAGTTTTTTTACCCGATTAACACCCAGTGTCGTTTTTATTTTTTGGTATTTTCAATTTTTCATGGCATCAACAAATTCATGGGTATCAATTTCTCGCTCATTGTCTTGAATATTGCCTTCTATTTCCAACAAAGTTTGGAACGATCTGCAAATCGTTTAGCGCACGCTCTGCAGCGGCCATTTTGACTTTGCTAACAGCAGATAGGAGGTCAACGCGTGGTTAACGACGGCACGAGAAATCGATCGTATGCAAAAATACCCGTATTTCGGCACACCGGAAGTAGAAAAAACTGTAGTTGGCACACCACTTGTGTATGCCCACCCTCTGTACGTCGGTAAACCAATTTGCAGATGATAAATCAAATTTCAGAGAAAACATGTCGGACAAATTACTTATTACAGTAATTTATTTACAAATACTCATATCTTTAAGGTAAGTTTCAACATTTAAAATATCGCACAAGATACAATGATATTGTGTACGTATAATGCGCTGTTACAAACGATTCTAATGGCAATTATTTGGCCAGATTAGTATGAATTTGGTAAAGAAGGTAGAAAAATCAGTAAAGTTGGCAATATTATATGTAAAAAAGTACTGATTAATTAATGTTTTTGCAATTATAAATGTACGACCTTACGTATCTGCCATTCTTCGTGGTATATATGCTTCATGCGTTGTTTAAATGCACCAAATACGCGTTATATTGTTATTTTCGTGAGACAATATAATGTAAAATTGATAAAGCCCTAACTTTTAGGTGATAAAGTCCAAACTGTGTCTTAAAACTGAATGGATAATAACCATACGTGTACAAGTGCTTTATGTAAATGCTATAAATGTATGCATTTAAACCATTTTGAGCGAGATTTTAACATTGTTGACCACAAAAGTTCACTAAAGGATTGGGCAACAATTTTACGAAAGTAAACATTCAGTGTTTTTTAGGGCCAATTTGGGCCGAAATTCGTTCTGACGTTCATTATAGTCACTTTTTAGAGAAGCAATGTCCTTTTGTAATAATTAATTATAGTCATTTCATAACTTTTTATTTCTTTAATACAAATTTAATCAAACGACATATATTGTATAAAATAATGAGTTTATAATAGTTTTTATTCAAATTATAACGTTTATTACTAATATGTGGGGTCAATTAAATGTGTTCACATGTTTCTTTGACCAAAAAAACGAAATTCCGAAGTTTGGTTAAATTCTCATATGGGTATCGTTAATACTTATCCTGGCTCAATAATATTTAACAACGTATTCTCTTTTCGACACAGCAATAATTTGTTATTGTTGTTTTTACAATTTTGAGTTTTAAATTGTATCATTATTAAAAACAATCGAAGTAAACGAAAATCCAGTCCAGGTTTCCGCATTTTGGGAATGATTACAAAACGTTAAGGAACGGAGAGCCCTATCAATAAATAATTCTGTTTAATTGTTCTCTAATTGCATTTTGATTGCTGAGCATAAGAAAACGCATGAAAGTCAAATTAATGTCAAGTTGAAGAAGTTGATATTTCATCTTTTTTTTAAGCAAAAATTTTCAAACAACATGGTGAGTGAAAATATGTGATATTATATAATAGAAGATATAATTATAGATTTTCATGTGTACTCAATATAATATTCCGATATCAATGCTGAGTCATTTCGTGTTTTAAACTATTGCATGCAGTTCGATGTATTTTGATTATCGCGACCAGTTCATACAGTATCGGTGCAGTAAGCTTCGAAGGTAGCTGGTCCTGTGGACCACCACTTCCCAAAAGTGAAGGTCAAACCCTGCATGATAATACTGTTCCGATAACTTTCACGTATAACTTAAATATATATTATTTTTGTAAAGCATGAGAATACAGTACAGATCACTGTTATGCATTACTAAGATAACAATTAATTGTGTAAAGCATGAGAATATATTAGATATCACTTTTTTGTATTACTAAGATATAAATTATGTTTGTAAAACATGATAATACTTTAAGATTACTTTTGTGTATTACTTACAAATACAAATAATTTTTGTAAAGCACGAGAATACAGTACAGAATACTTTAATATAGTAAGCGCAGATAAATATAAATAGATGTATTTCTCTTTCTTAAAGCATGATAATATTTTTTTTGTTTTTCTTTGTGTAATTGTTATTCATGACGATCATGAGCCATGTTGGCCTTATTCGTTTTGTATATGCTACATTGTACAATTTTTGAATAAACTTTATTTTTATTGTATTACATATAACACAGATATGTATATGTAATAAAAGTATGTAATGAAAACTAGCACAAAAAAACCTTCATTTCAACAAAGTTGTATGATAAAGTATATTAATTCAATCAACGTAACTGTATAACGCTTCTGTTAATATCAAACATATATCATAAACAGCTATATACAAGCTTATCTTATGCATTATTAACCGCCTTTCCTCAGCTATATTTGTAATTCAAAGAATTAACACTGGTATTTAAATATGTTCTACAAATATTTTGACTGGTTATGATACCGGATATTTATATTTTTACACCAACAGTTTCAGGCCAAGGACGGCAACTGTTTGAATAAAGACGCCAATAATGTGTTTACAAAATTTGATATGAATTTTATCTACCTACTTGAATCTGTCCCAAATCTCACTACAATACTAATCATTCATCTCAAACAACAATAACTGTGTTTTGATACCTAAAGATACTCTAGTAAACGGTGATACAAGGTCATTATATGCATTTACAAGAATATTGGTTAACACAATTCAGCTGGGCTGCAAACTATTGTGATGTGTCGTACAATATCATCTGTAAATAGTAACATATACGAGGTTGTTGATCATCCCTCGTAAGTGACAACTTTTCTATATCATTCACATATATTTTAAACAAATCAATATAATTCTTGATGTCATTTATTAACAGAGAAGATGGATGCTCTCCCTGTTAAACACCAAGTGTTATGTCAAACAGTTAAGAATACGACATGTGTTCAGTACATGTATCTGTTTCACAAGCCTTATACATTTTTTTTTATTTTACAACTTATACGTGGGTAAGCTAATTGTATCCTCAATGCATCATTTACGGTGTCATATGCTTTTTCATAATCAATGAATACACAGAATAGTTTAAAATCATTTGCAATAATTGTCTGTAATATAGTATGCAGGATGAATATACAATCAACAATACTAAAATACTATTAAAAACGATACCCCGCTCTGTGTATGTTACTTTCCAACGCCATGACATATTAAAATTATGCAGCGATGGGTATATTGGATTTTACAATGTAAAAACGAATTGAAGCATAATAATTTTTATTATACCTCACTTCGTTTTCACATTGTAAAATCCCATATACCCAATCTGCATAATTTTGATGGCGTTGGAAATTAATATACACCGAGCGAGGTATACTTTTTAATATACCCTGAGCGTGACTAAAATATACCCTGCGAGTGGGCCTAAAAATAGCAACCCGGGTTTTCCGATAAATCAGTATAAGCAAGTGATCAGTAAGCGCTTATTAAAATGTATTTAAAAAATCAATGTTGATGAGCGCTTGAGTTTCACACAATAAACTTTATTTTACAATTTACTACTAGTTTGTTCTTTGAATTATAATATTTTTGTTCGGTATAATAAAATAAATATCACAGGCATGTTGAGGGATATAGTAAATATTGCCCCCTCGAAGAGTATTGTCAATCTCGGCAATATTTACCATACCCCTAAACTGCCTATGATATTTATATATTATTACACGTCACGTGACCACCCTATTTAACGCGCTGTAGAAACTTCCTATCGATCACGCCGTCTTTAAAATCGACACGTCTAAATATAGCTGTACACACTCAATGGTCATGCCGGTAAAATGTTAAGGTCATGTCTGCGAAGCATTGGAAAGTACGGTAGGCTGATTCGGCAGTGTTTTAACTAGATAACTATTGTATTGTGAAATGGTAATGTCAAGCCTCGGATTACGTAGCATTTACTACTAGAGTCTACATTACTGTAAAGGTATAGTAAAACAAACACCACGAAGCGTATCATTTCAAAGTGTTACACGGATTGTGCGGTGTAATAAAATAAATACAACATGGTTGAGAGTGATAGAAATAATATCAACCCTCAAAAAGTCATATTAGCCTTGGCTACCGCCTCGGTTGATATAACATTTCTTGGTTTGATATTATTCTATATTACCCTCTCAGCCATGTATTATGTATATAACGCTAATCAGTTAAGCCACATTTTAATTAGTTACATCAATTTATTTAACCAAAATACGGTACTTATTGCAACAAATATATTAAAATACGTGTAGCTTCACTGTCGGAATTTCAAACAATTCTCTCTCTTTAATCTTACTTTGAGGTCAGTTTTTTTACCCGATTAACACCCAGTGTCGTTTTTATTTTTTGGTATTTTCAATTTTTCATGGCATCAACAAATTCATGGGTATCAATTTCTCGCTCATTGTCTTGAATATTGCCTTCTATTTCCAACAAAGTTTGGAACGATCTGCAAATCGTTTAGCGCACGCTCTGCAGCGGCCATTTTGACTTTGCTAACAGCAGATAGGAGGTCAACGCGTGGTTAACGACGGCACGAGAAATCGATCGTATGCAAAAATACCCGTATTTCGGCACACCGGAAGTAGAAAAAACTGTAGTTGGCACACCACTTGTGTATGCCCACCCTCTGTACGTCGGTAAACCAATTTGCAGATGATAAATCAAATTTCAGAGAAAACATGTCGGACAAATTACTTATTACAGTAATTTATTTACAAATACTCATATCTTTAAGGTAAGTTTCAACATTTAAAATATCGCACAAGATACAATGATATTGTGTACGTATAATGCGCTGTTACAAACGATTCTAATGGCAATTATTTGGCCAGATTAGTATGAATTTGGTAAAGAAGGTAGAAAAATCAGTAAAGTTGGCAATATTATATGTAAAAAAGTACTGATTAATTAATGTTTTTGCAATTATAAATGTACGACCTTACGTATCTGCCATTCTTCGTGGTATATATGCTTCATGCGTTGTTTAAATGCACCAAATACGCGTTATATTGTTATTTTCGTGAGACAATATAATGTAAAATTGATAAAGCCCTAACTTTTAGGTGATAAAGTCCAAACTGTGTCTTAAAACTGAATGGATAATAACCATACGTGTACAAGTGCTTTATGTAAATGCTATAAATGTATGCATTTAAACCATTTTGAGCGAGATTTTAACATTGTTGACCACAAAAGTTCACTAAAGGATTGGGCAACAATTTTACGAAAGTAAACATTCAGTGTTTTTTAGGGCCAATTTGGGCCGAAATTCGTTCTGACGTTCATTATAGTCACTTTTTAGAGAAGCAATGTCCTTTTGTAATAATTAATTATAGTCATTTCATAACTTTTTATTTCTTTAATACAAATTTAATCAAACGACATATATTGTATAAAATAATGAGTTTATAATAGTTTTTATTCAAATTATAACGTTTATTACTAATATGTGGGGTCAATTAAATGTGTTCACATGTTTCTTTGACCAAAAAAACGAAATTCCGAAGTTTGGTTAAATTCTCATATGGGTATCGTTAATACTTATCCTGGCTCAATAATATTTAACAACGTATTCTCTTTTCGACACAGCAATAATTTGTTATTGTTGTTTTTACAATTTTGAGTTTTAAATTGTATCATTATTAAAAACAATCGAAGTAAACGAAAATCCAGTCCAGGTTTCCGCATTTTGGGAATGATTACAAAACGTTAAGGAACGGAGAGCCCTATCAATAAATAATTCTGTTTAATTGTTCTCTAATTGCATTTTGATTGCTGAACATAAGAAAACGCATGAAAGTCAAATTAATGTCAAGTTGAAGAAGTTGATATTTCATCTTGTTTTTAAGCAAAAATTTTCAAACAACATGGTGAGTGAAAATATGTGATATTATATAATAGAAGATATAATTATAGATTTTCATGTGTACTCAATATAATATTCCGATATCAATGCTGAGTCATTTCGTGTTTTAAACTATTGCATGCAGTTCGATGTATTTTGATTATCGGGACCAGTTCATACAGTGTCGGTGCAGTAAGCTTCGAAGGTAGCTGGTCCTGTGGACCACCACTTCCCAAAAGTGAAGGTCAAACCCTGCATGATAATACTGTTCCGATAACTTTCACGTATAACTTAAATATATATTATTTTTGTAAAGCATGAGAATACAGTACAGATCACTGTTATGCATTACTAAGATAACAATTAATTGTGTAAAGCATGAGAATATATTAGATATCACTTTTTTGTATTTCTAAGATATAAATTATGTTTGTAAAACATGATAATACTTTAAGATTACTTTTGTGTATTACTTACAAATACAAATAATTTTTGTAAAGCACGAGAATACAGTACAGAATACTTTAATATAGTAAGCGCAGATAAATATAAATAGATGTATTTCTCTTTCTTAAAGCATGATAATATTTTTTTGTTTTTATTTGTGTAATTGTTATTCATGACGATCATGAGCCATGTTGGCCTTATTCGTTTTGTATATGCTACATTGTACAATTTTTGAATAAACTTTATTTTTATTGTATTACATATAACACAGATATGTATATGTAATGAAAGTATGTAATGAAAACTAGCACAAAAAAACCTTCATTTCAACAAAGTTGTATGATAAAGTATATTAATTCAATCAACGTAACTGTATAACGCTTCTGTTAATATCAAACATATATCATAAACAGCTATATACAAGCTTATCTTATGCATTATTAACCGCCTTTCCTCAGCTATATTTGTAATTCAAAGAATTAACACTGGTATTTAAATATGTTCTACAAATATTTTGACTGGTTATGATACCGGATATTTATATTTTTACACCAACAGTTTCAGGCCAAGGACGGCAACTGTTTGAATAAAGACGCCAATAATGTGTTTACAAAATTTGATATGAATTTTATCTACCTACTTGAATCTGTCCCAAATCTCACTACAATACTAATCATTCATCTCAAACAACAATAACTGTGTTTTGATACCTAAAGATACTCTAGTAAACGGTGATACAAGGTCATTATATGCATTTACAAGAATATTGGTTAACACAATTCAGCTGGGCTGCAAACTATTGTGATGTGTCGTACAATATCATCTGTAAATAGTAACATATACGAGGTTGTTGATCATCCCTCGTAAGTGACAACTTTTCTATATCATTCACATATATTTTAAACAAATCAATATAATTCTTGATGTCATTTATTAACAGAGAAGATGGATGCTCTCCCTGTTAAACACCAAGTGTTATGTCAAACAGTTAAGAATACGACATGTGTTCAGTACATGTATCTGTTTCACAAGCCTTATACATTTTTTTTTATTTTACAACTTATACGTGGGTAAGCTAATTGTATCCTCAATGCATCATTTACGGTGTCATATGCTTTTTCATAATCAATGAATACACAGAATAGTTTAAAATCATTTGCAATAATTGTCTGTAATATAGTATGCAGGATGAATATACAATCAACAATACTAAAATACTATTAAAAACGATACCCCGCTCTGTGTATGTTACTTTCCAACGCCATGACATATTAAAATTATGCAGCGATGGGTATATTGGATTTTACAATGTAAAAACGAATTGAAGCATAATAATTTTTATTATACCTCACTTCGTTTTCACATTGTAAAATCCCATATACCCAATCTGCATAATTTTGATGGCGTTGGAAATTAATATACACCGAGCGAGGTATACTTTTTAATATACCCTGAGCGTGACTAAAATATACCCTGCGAGTGGGCCTAAAAATAGCAACCCGGGTTTTCCGATAAATCAGTATAAGCAAGTGATCAGTAAGCGCTTATTAAAATGTATTTAAAAAATCAATGTTGATGAGCGCTTGAGTTTCACACAATAAACTTTATTTTACAATTTACTACTAGTTTGTTCTTTGAATTATAATATTTTTGTTCGGTATAATAAAATAAATATCACAGGCATGTTGAGGGATATAGTAAATATTGCCCCCTCGAAGAGTATTGTCAATCTCGGCAATATTTACCATACCCCTAAACTGCCTATGATATTTATATATTATTACACGTCACGTGACCACCCTATTTAACGCGCTGTAGAAACTTCCTATCGATCACGCCGTCTTTAAAATCGACACGTCTAAATATAGCTGTACACACTCAATGGTCATGCCGGTAAAATGTTAAGGTCATGTCTGCGAAGCATTGGAAAGTACGGTAGGGTGATTCGGCAGTGTTTTAACTAGATAACTATTGTATTGTGAAATGGTAATGTCAAGCCTCGGATTACGTAGCATTTACTACTAGAGTCTACATTACTGTAAAGGTATAGTAAAACAAACACCACGAAGCGTATCATTTCAAAGTGTTACACGGATTGTGCGGTGTAATAAAATAAATACAACATGGTTGAGAGTGATAGAAATAATATCAACCCTCAAAAAGTCATATTAGCCTTGGCTACCGCCTCGGTTGATATAACATTTCTTGGTTTGATATTATTCTATATTACCCTCTCAGCCATGTATTATGTATATAACGCTAATCAGTTAAGCCACATTTTAATTAGTTACATCAATTTATTTAACCAAAATACGGTACTTATTGCAACAAATATATTAACATACGTGTAGCTTCACTGTCGGAATTTCAAACAATTCTCTCTCTTTAATCTTACTTTGAGGTCAGTTTTTTTACCCGATTAACACCCAGTGTCGTTTTTATTTTTTGGTATTTTCAATTTTTCATGGCATCAACAAATTCATGGGTATCAATTTCTCGCTCATTGTCTTGAATATTGCCTTCTATTTCCAACAAAGTTTGGAACGATCTGCAAATCGTTTAGCGCACGCTCTGCAGCGGCCATTTTGACTTTGCTAACAGCAGATAGGAGGTCAACGCGTGGTTAACGACGGCACGAGAAATCGATCGTATGCAAAAATACCCGTATTTCGGCACACCGGAAGTAGAAAAAACTGTAGTTGGCACACCACTTGTGTATGCCCACCCTCTGTACGTCGGTAAACCAATTTGCAGATGATAAATCAAATTTCAGAGAAAACATGTCGGACAAATTACTTATTACAGTAATTTATTTACAAATACTCATATCTTTAAGGTAAGTTTCAACATTTAAAATATCGCACAAGATACAATGATATTGTGTACGTATAATGCGCTGTTACAAACGATTCTAATGGCAATTATTTGGCCAGATTAGTATGAATTTGGTAAAGAAGGTAGAAAAATCAGTAAAGTTGGCAATATTATATGTAAAAAAGTACTGATTAATTAATGTTTTTGCAATTATAAATGTACGACCTTACGTATCTGCCATTCTTCGTGGTATATATGCTTCATGCGTTGTTTAAATGCACCAAATACGCGTTATATTGTTATTTTCGTGAGACAATATAATGTAAAATTGATAAAGCCCTAACTTTTAGGTGATAAAGTCCAAACTGTGTCTTAAAACTGAATGGATAATAACCATACGTGTACAAGTGCTTTATGTAAATGCTATAAATGTATGCATTTAAACCATTTTGAGCGAGATTTTAACATTGTTGACCACAAAAGTTCACTAAAGGATTGGGCAACAATTTTACGAAAGTAAACATTCAGTGTTTTTTAGGGCCAATTTGGGCCGAAATTCGTTCTGACGTTCATTATAGTCACTTTTTAGAGAAGCAATGTCCTTTTGTAATAATTAATTATAGTCATTTCATAACTTTTTATTTCTTTAATACAAATTTAATCAAACGACATATATTGTATAAAATAATGAGTTTATAATAGTTTTTATTCAAATTATAACGTTTATTACTAATATGTGGGGTCAATTAAATGTGTTCACATGTTTCTTTGACCAAAAAAACGAAATTCCGAAGTTTGGTTAAATTCTCATATGGGTATCGTTAATACTTATCCTGGCTCAATAATATTTAACAACGTATTCTCTTTTCGACACAGCAATAATTTGTTATTGTTGTTTTTACAATTTTGAGTTTTAAATTGTATCATTATTAAAAACAATCGAAGTAAACGAAAATCCAGTCTAGGTTTCCGCATTTTGGGAATGATTACAAAACGTTAAGGAACGGAGAGCCCTATCAATAAATAATTCTGTTTAATTGTTCTCTAATTGCATTTTGATTGCTGAGCATAAGAAAACGCATGAAAGTCAAATTAATGTCAAGTTGAAGAAGTTGATATTTCATCGTTTTTTTAAGCAAAAATTTTCAAACAACATGGTGAGTGAAAATATGTGATATTATATAATAGAAGATATAATTATAGATTTTCATGTGTACTCAATATAATATTCCGATATCAATGCTGAGTCATTTCGTGTTTTAAACTATTGCATGCAGTTCGATGTATTTTGATTATCGCGACCAGTTCATACAGTATCGGTGCAGTAAGCTTCGAAGGTAGCTGGTCCTGTGGACCACCACTTCCCAAAAGTGAAGGTCAAACCCTGCATGATAATACTGTTCCGATAACTTTCACGTATAACTTAAATATATATTATTTTTGTAAAGCATGAGAATACAGTACAGATCACTGTTATGCATTACTAAGATAACAATTAATTGTGTAAAGCATGAGAATATATTAGATATCACTTTTTTGTATTACTAAGATATAAATTATGTTTGTAAAACATGATAATACTTTAAGATTACTTTTGTGTATTACTTACAAATACAAATAATTTTTGTAAAGCACGAGAATACAGTACAGAATACTTTAATATAGTAAGCGCAGATAAATATAAATAGATGTATTTCTCTTTCTTAAAGCATGATAATATTTTTTTTGTTTTTATTTGTGTAATTGTTATTCATGACGATCATGAGCCATGTTGGCCTTATTCGTTTTGTATATGCTACATTGTACAATTTTTGAATAAACTTTATTTTTATTGTATTACATATAACACAGATATGTATATGTAATAAAAGTATGTAATGAAAACTAGCACAAAAAAACCTTCATTTCAACAAAGTTGTATGATAAAGTATATTAATTCAATCAACGTAACTGTATAACGCTTCTGTTAATATCAAACATATATCATAAACAGCTATATACAAGCTTATCTTATGCATTATTAACCGCCTTTCCTCAGCTATATTTGTAATTCAAAGAATTAACACTGGTATTTAAATATGTTCTACAAATATTTTGACTGGTTATGATACCGGATATTTATATTTTTACACCAACAGTTTCAGGCCCAGGACGGCAACTGTTTGAGTAAAGACGCCAATAATGTGTTTACAAAATTTGATATGAATTTTATCTACCTACTTGAATCTGTCCCAAATCTCACTACAATACTAATCATTCATCTCAAACAACAATAACTGTGATTTGATACCTAAAGATACTCTAGTAAACGGTGATACAAGGTCATTATATGCATTTACAAGAATATTGGTTAACACAATTCAGCTGGGCTGCAAACTATTGTGATATGTTGTACAATATCATCTGTAAATAGTAACATATACGAGGTTGTTGATCATCCCTCGTAAGTGACAACTTTTCTATATCATTCACATATATTTTAAACAAATCAATATAATTCTTGATGTCATTTATTAACAGAGAAGATGGATGCTCTCCCTGTTAAACACCAAGTGTTATGTCAAACAGTTAAGAATACGACATGTGTTCAGTACATGTATCTGTTTCACAAGCCTTATACATTTTTTTTTATTTTACAACTTATACGTGGGTAAGCTATTTTTATCCTCAATGCATCATTTATAACGGTGTCATATGCTTTTTCATAATCAATGAATACACAGAATAGTTTAAAATCATTAGCAATAATTGTCTGTAATATAGTATGCAGGATGAATATACAATCAACAATACTAAAATACTATTAAAAACGATACCCCGCTCGGTGTATGTTACTTTCCAACGCCATGACATATTAAAATTATGCAGCGATGGGTATATTGGATTTTACAATGTAAAAACGAATTGAAGCATAATAATTTTTATTATACCTCCCTTCGTTTTCACATTGTAAAATCCCATATACCCAATCCTGCATAATTTTGATGGCGTTGGAAATTAATATACACCGAGCGAGGTATACTTTTTAATATACCCTGCGCGTGACTAAAATATACCCTGCGAGTGGGCCTAAAAATAGCAACCCGGGTTTTCCGATAAATCAGTATAAGCAAGTGATCAGTAAGCGCTTATTAAAATGTATTTAAAAAATCAATGTTGATGAGCGCTTGAGTTTCACACAATAAACTTTATTTTACAATTTACTACTAGTTTGTTCTTTGAATTATAATATTTTTGTTCGGTATAATAAAATAAATATCACAGGCATGTTGAGGGATATAGTAAATATTGCCCCCTCGAAGAGTATTGTCAATCTCGGCAATATTTACCATACCCCTAAACTGCCTATGATATTTATATATTATTACACGTCACGTGACCACCCTATTTAACGCGCTGTAGAAACTTCCTATCGATCACGCCGTCTTTAAAATCGACACGTCTAAATATAGCTGTACACACTCAATGGTCATGCCGGTAAAATGTTAAGGTCATGTCTGCGAAGCATTGGAAAGTACGGTAGGGTGATTCGGCAGTGTTTTAACTAGATAACTATTGTATTGTGAAATGGTAATGTCAAGCCTCGGATTACGTAGCATTTACTACTAGAGTCTACATTACTGTAAAGGTATAGTAAAACAAACACCACGAAGCGTATCATTTCAAAGTGTTACACGGATTGTGCGGTGTAATAAAATAAATACAACATGGTTGAGAGGGTGATAGAAATAATATCAACCCTCAAAAAGTCATATCTGCCTTGGCTACCGCCTCGGTTGATATAACATTTCTTGGTTTGATATTATTCTATATTACCCTCTCAGCCATGTATTATGTATATAACGCTAATCAGTTAAGCCACATTTTAGTTAGTTACATCAATTTATTTAACCAAAATACTGTACTTATTGCAACAAATATATTAAAATACGTGTAGCTTCTCTGTCGGAATTTCAAACAATTCTCTCTCTTTAATCTTACTTTGAGGTCAGTTTTTTTACCCGATTAACACCCAGTGTCGTTTTTTTTTTTGGTATTTTCAATTTTTCATGGCATCAACAAATTCATGGGTATCAATTTCTCGCTCATTGTCTTGAATATTGCCTTCTATTTCCAACAAAGTTTGGAACGATCTGCAAATCGTTTAGCGCACGCTCTGCAGCGGCCATTTTGACTTTGCTAACAGCAGATAGGAGGTCAACGCGTGGTTAACGACGGCACGAGAAATCGATCGTATGCAAAAATACCCGTATTTCGGCACACCGGAAGTAGAAAAAACTGTAGTTGGCACACCACTTGTGTATGCCCACCCTCTGTACGTCGGTAAACCAATTTGCAGATGATAAATCAAATTTCAGAGAAAACATGTCGGACAAATTACTCTTTACAGTAATTTATTTACAAATACTCATATATTTAAGGTAAGTTTCAACATTTAAAATATCGCACAAGATACAATGATATTGTGTACGTATAATGCGCTGTTACAATCGATTCTAATGGCAATTATTTGGCCAGATTAGTATGAATTTGGTAAAGAAGGTAGAAAAATCAGTAAAGTTGGCAATATTATATGTAAAAAAGTACTGATTAATTAATGTTTTTGCAATTATAAATGTACGACCTTACGTATCTGCCATTCTTCGTGGTATATCTGCTTCATGCGTTGTTTAAATGCACCAAATACGCGTTATATTGTTATTTTCGTGAGACAATATAATGTAAAATTGATAAAGCCCTAACTGTTAGGTGATAAAGTCCAAACTGTGTCTTAAAACTGAATGGATAATAACCAAACGTGTACAAGTGCTTTATGTAAATGCTATAAATGTATGCATTTAAACCATTTTGAGCGAGATTTTAACATTGTTGACCACAAAAGTTCACTAAAGGATTGGGCAAAAATTTTACGAAAGTAAACATTCAGTGTTTTTTAGGGCCAATTTGGGGCCGAAATTCGGCCCCATTCCCTTGCTGAAAAAGTATATGTTTTTACCTATATTTGCTTTTAAATTCCCCTCAGTATGTAAGCATTATTTTGAAAAAAAAATGTCCAAAATCGGACAAAAATTAATTAAGATAGAGGCATTTTCGTAAAAAATCTCAGCAATCTTTCATCAAACCAATTTAGTGCATATTCTAAGTTTCATTTCTAGCAAAACAGTTGATTATTTTTTTTATAATAAAGTATTATATAAGTATGTAATAATGCTTTAAAAAAAAATTCCCCTTTTGCCGTAAAATTCCCCATCTGAAGGGCCCCGTCACCTTTCCCCCCAAAGGTGAAAAAAAACAACGTTGACATTGTTACGGTTCTTATCACAGTAATACTTTACTGCTGGAGAATTATTCAAAGGGACTGCCAATATAAAAAGTGGAAAAAGTGCGGGACCAGATCTCATCTTAAATGAATTTATAATAAATGGCAGAGATGAACTTCCTCCGTATTTGCTTAAATGGTTTAACAAAATATTATGTCTTGGATATTTTCCAGATAAATGGACTGACTGTTTTTTTGTACCTATACATAAAAAAGGAGATTTAAATGACACAAATACTTTTAGAGTGATGACTATGTTAAGTGTCATAGGTAAAGTGTTCACAAATTTGATTAAAAGTAGGCAAACTGGGCTGAAAGTACCATGTATTGCTGGAAGCACAAGCTGAATGTCGAGCGGATCACGTATTTGCCCTTTACAGTCCGCATACATGAGTAGGAAGCATTTAAACATGCCTTCCGTATATCAATACCGCTAGCACCTTTTGAGTACAATATATACTCCATGTCATTGATGTGCAAAGAAAAAAGAATCGGGAACAAAATCCTCGCCTTGTCTTAGACCTAAATGACTCTCAAATGCAGTTCCGATATCATTATGATGTCTTACTTTTTTGTACACATGAGTATACAATTGCTTTTATAGCTGTAAAACGTGGTCCTCAAATACCGAGTCTGTATATTCTGTACCAAGGATATTCCTTATAATGTAATCAAATGCCTTTGTAATGTCAATAAAACAACAATAGCATTGCTTATTTTAATTTAAAATATGTTATGAAATGGTGTAAGACAAATAGGTGTCAAAATCGGCACACATACTGACTTTACATTATCGGAGACAGGGATACTTGACTTTATAACTATGAGTAAAATGATATAATAAAGTACTGGGTTAAGGTGATCTGTGCTCCAGAACATAAATTCATTAAAATGATATATACAATTATGCTACACGATATTGAAAGTAATCCCCTAAAAACCAACTGGGCAAGTCAAGTGAAATGTATTCTAAGTTCATTGGGATTCTATCATGTCTGCTTGGCACAAGATGCTGGTAATCTCAATGTTTTTTTTTCTGTGTTTAAGCATAGAATTACGGACACGTTTGTCCAAGGCGTAGAAGGACGCATAAATGTTTATTCATGGGCATTATTTTGTAGAAATATCTTCTGTTTTGAACTTCAATTTTACCTTTAATGGGTTAACATCGGGATGGTAAGGTGGAATAATACCGATATTAGTAGTATAGTGTTTGCCCAGTTTGCCCTGTTCTCGAAGATGAATATCGTCTTATTTTTTAACGTAGCATCTACTCGCAAACAAGACAAAAATACAATACCTATATCCGTATATTATATACGTCACCTAAGCTGGTTAAAAGCCACAGAGTTATTTCCTCACAGAATTTAAATACTATCAACTAGCTGTTTATGCATGTAGAGCTTTTGAAATTACAAATACTGTCAGTACATGATGATTAATGCTATTTTATAAAGTTACATGCAGTACACATCACTTTTATTAATACAGTGCATATAACTTTAATGTTTAACTTAGATATACGTTATTTTTGCAAAGCATGATAACAGGGTTCTACCTTAACGCATATCCGTCGGTCCGTGACCTGTGATTTTTTGCGCGGACCGATTGTCTTCGAAGGACGACCGGTCCAGTGACCAGTTTTTGGACTGGTTTCAACTGTGTAATTCGTGAATTATCATTTGTGATTAAGAATACAGAGAACCGGCAGAGATGATATTGTTTATTAGCATTTTACCACAAGCTCTCGTGTATAAATCGCACCTTTTCCGATTCTTCAACTTTCCAATCTTTAAATGCTATAACAGCGTGTTATATACCTTGTACAATAAACTTAACACCAATTTGACTTAAGAAATTCTATCTGACGTTCATTATAGTCACTTTTTAGAGAAGCAATGTCCTTTTGTAATAATTAATTATAGTCATTTCATAACTTTTTATTTCTTTAATACAAATTTAATCAAACGACATATATTTTATAAAATAATAAGTTTATAATAGTTTTTATTCAAATTATAACGTTTATTACTAATATGTGGGGTCAATTAAATGTGTTCACATGTTTCTTTGACCAAAAAAACGAAATTCCGAAGTTTGGTTAAATTCTCATATGGGTATCGTTAATACTTATCCTGGCTCAATAATATTTAACAACGTATTCTCTTTTCGACACAGCAATAATTTGTCATTGTTGTTTTTACAATTTTGAGTTTTAAATTGTATCATTATTAAAAACAATCGAAGTAAACGAAAATCCAGTCTAGGTTTCCGCATTTTGGGAATGATTACAAAACGTTAAGGAACGGAGAGCCCTATCAATAAATAATTCTGTTTAATTGTTCTAATTGCATTTTGATTGCTGAGCATAAGAAAACGCATGAAAGTCAAATTAATGTCAAGTTGAAGAAGTTGATATTTCATCTTTTTTTTAAGCAAAAATTTTCAAACAACATTGTGAGTGAAAATATGTGATATTATATAATAGAAGATATAATTATAGATTTTCATGTGTACTCAATATAATATTCCGATATCAATGCTGAGTCATTTCGTGTTTTAAACTATTGCATGCAGTTCGATGTATTTTGATTATCGGGACCAGTTCATACAGTATCGGTGCAGTAAGCTTCGAAGATAGCTGGTCCTGTGGACCACCACTTCCCAAAAGTGAAGGTCAAACCCTGCATGATAATACTGTTCCGATAACTTTCACGTATAACTTAAATATATATTATTTTTGTAAAGCATGAGAATACAGTACAGATCACTGTTATGCATTACTAAGATAACAATTAATTGTGTAAAGCATGAGAATATATTAGATATCACTTTTTTGTATTACTAAGATATAAATTATGTTTGTAAAGCATGATAATACTTTAAGACCACCTGGTTCTCCAACGGATCCGTGTTTGCGCTCACGAAAAATCAGGAACGCATTAAATTTGACATCCATGACAATATTAACAGTGTGATTAGTGAATTCCGTGAAAACCGCCGGAAATAATCTATTAACTAGAATGTGTTTTTAACCGATAATTGGAAAGGTTGGAAATACAAGAACTATCTCAAGTAAGGAAATTTAATTTAAACACTGTTATTATTGCAAACTTATTCCAATGTATACAGTTACTTATAATATTTACATTATTGACATACTGAAACATATCATCAGGTATTTGGTCTTTTTGTTGTTACATTATTAAAAAATTGGAAAGACTGCACATTTAATATAAGTGTACCTTTATGCATATCACCACTTTATTCATGTTGATTACATCATAACTGTATAAAACGGTCTTGACCTGCTTAAGCATGAGTTCTTTGGTTATCAGTCAAATTGTTCTGTTCTTGTTTAGTCACAATGCTAGATAAATGTATATCATTGTCTATCTATTTATATTATCACCGAGTACTTTTCTGCATATCACCACTATATTCAAGTTGATTACATCATAATAGTATAAAACGGTCTAGACCTGCTTAAACATCACTTCTTTGAGCTATTTGTCAGACTGTTTTGTTCAGTTACGATGCTAGATAAGTGTATATCATTGTCTATCTATTTATATTCTCACCAATTGATAGTCTTGAAACTATGCTAACTTTTGTTGTTGTTGATGTTATTTGCAACATTAACAAATTGCTATTATTACACATTTACATGTATATTGCTATCAATTTTTACCATCAAGCTGTGGGTCTATTTTTGACCATATATTAATATTTGCCACCTAGCAGTTGTTCAATTATTGAAGCTATATTATATCAATATCTGCGATCTAGCAGTGGTTGTATTATTTCTTTTTGTTGTCTGTTTTCTTATAAATATTAACAAACTATGACGCTAAACAGAATATCTTGTTGAATAATCTCTGTGTGAATGCACTGCTTTAAAGTTGCCGCTTGTCATTGGATTGTATTGATAATCTATTTTTAGTCCAAGGTTTTTCCAATATTCATGGTGAATGAGCATTGGACTGTATACACACACTCTATTTTTAGTAAAGGTTTTTTCCAATACCGACCTCATTAACTGACGCTAGGTGTTGTGAGTGTAGTATATGCTCTGTAAAATCATCATAGTTAAGTAACTAACTTTTTGTTACTGTAAGTAAGCCTCAATATACTTATTCGTTACTGGTATATGAAAATTGTTCTTAATCATTATTTTGTTATTTCTCTGTGAAGAGTACTGTATTATGACAACAACTGTTTTTACAATGCTATACTTCAGTATGCCATTTAAACCTAGAAACTGAGTTTTTTGTAAAACCAGCAAGCTTTTCTTTTTCACTCGTTTCATGTTCTGTTTAATCACTGTTCAGGACACATGTGTAATGAACAACTTATTATATTCTGTATATATTTTTAATATTTATGTGCTCATCATTGACTCTTCAAGATTATTGATTACTTGGTTCTTGTGTTGTATGATCAATCAAATGAATAATCTAAAATTTTATAACAATGGCTGACTTAAAAATTGTATCTTACAACTGTCTCGGACTTAATGACAGTAAAAAAAGAAATGACATGTTTGACTATTTAAAAAAACAAAAAGCACAAGTATATTGTTTACAGGATTGTCATTTTACCCCATCTATGGAAAAACAGATTTATATGCAGTGGGATGGTGATTGTTATTTTAGTCATGGTACTTCTAACTCTAGGGGTGTGTGTATTTTATTTCAAAAAAATATATCAGTAAAAGTACATAACTCTGAAAAGGATCAGTATGGGAATTATTTAATTTTAGATTTAACATTTGAGACAACACGATTAACATTATGTACTTTGTATGGGCCTAATAATGATAATCCACTTTTTTACAATGAGATGTTTTTGAAAATAGACTCATTTGGAAATGAGATTTTTATTTTGTGTGGTGATTTCAACCTTGTCTTAGATACTAAATTAGATTATGTTAATTATAGAAGCCTGGATAATAACAAAAAGTCTAGGGATTTGTTGTCTTCTGTTATAAATGATAGGGGCTTGATAGATACATTTAGATTAATGAATGGTGATGTTAACCAATATACATGGAGAAAACCTAATACTCTACAGCAAGGCAGGCTAGATTTCTTCCTTGTCACAAGTAATCTTTTAACACATATAAGGCAATCGGATATTAAAGGAAGCTACAAATCTGACCATTCAATTATAACTTTAAATTTAAATATTTATGATGTAAACCATGGCAAGGGACTTTGGAAGTTCAATAACTCTCTATTATATGATGAAGAATACCTCCAGTGTATTAAATTAAAAATAGAAGAAATTAAAAAACAATACTGTTTGCCTGTTTACAATACTGAATCATTGAATATTATTGACAATAACTTGTTACATTTCACTATTAACGACCAATTATTTTTAGAAACCCTGCTAATGGAGATTAGAGGCAAAACAATATCTTTTTCATCTTACAAATGCAAACAGAGGAGGGATAGAGAAGATCTTCTTGTCAAAAAAATTGAACAACTAGAAAAAAATATAAATGAATCAAATTCTGAGGAGCTTAATTCATTGCATCAAGAACTTTCAGAAATACGGGATGTAAAAATGAAAGGGTATTTTATTAGATCACGAGCCAAGTGGATCAATGAAGGTGAAAAACCTACACAATTTTTTGGCAATTTAGAAAAGCAACATTCATCTAGCAAAACAATACCTTATATAGTAAACGATGATGGCCAACACATATATGACCAAAATGAAATTTTAATAGAAGCTGCTAAATATTATAAGACATTATACACCAAAGCTGCAACAAATGAAAACAGTTACAATAGTGATATTTTTGATGATCTTAACAGAATACAGACAATAAAATTAAGTTATGACCAATCTCAAACATTGGAGGGCTTGATGACAATAGAGGAAATCTCAGCCACCTTAAAAAATATGAAACATGAGAGAAGCCCAGGGTCAGATGGTTTCACAACAGAATTTTTTAAAGTTTTCTGGAACGATATTAAGTTTTTCATTTTAAGAAGTCTGAATTATGCTTTTATTTCAGGATCTTTATCTGTAACTCAAAAGGAAGGAATCATCACCTGCATACCAAAAGACAATAAACCAAGACATTTCTTACAAAATCTAAGACCATTAACACTTTTAAATGTTGTATACAAGATAGCTTCAGGTACGATTGCCAATAGATTAAAAACAGTTCTTGACAAATTAATCTCAAACGAGCAAACTGGCTTCATAAAAGGAAGATATATAGGGGAAAATACGCGACTTTTATATGATATATTAAAATATACAGAAGACAACAAAATACCAGGACTATTAATGACGCTAGACTTTGAAAAGGCCTTCGATACGTTATCATTCAATTTCATTGAGAAAACTCTATTACACTTTAAGTTTGGTACAATGTTCAGAAAATGGATCTCTCTTTTCCTTTACAACACCATGACAGCTATACAGATCAATGGGTATCTTTCGGAATTCATTAAAATTGAAAGATGTTGCCGTCAAGGTGACCCAATCAGTTCTTATATTTTTATATTATGTGCTGAAATTCTAGCAATTAACATAAGGAACTCAAAACAAATTAAAGGAATCAGAATTGAAAATGTTGAATATAAAATTTCCCAATTTGCAGATGACACATCCCTGCTACTGGATGGATCTGACAATTCACTTAATGCTGCACTAGATTTACTCCAAACATTTGCAATCAAATCTGGTCTAAAAATTAACTATGACAAAACACATTTGATATGGATAGGATCCAAGAAATACAGTACCCACTCAATTAAAACTAAGTACAAACTTCTTTGGGGTACCACACGTTTTAAAGTGTTGGGCATTATATTTGATGTAAATTTGGAAAAGATAATAGACCTAAATTTTTCTAGTAAGTTGACAAATTTACAAAATAGTATAAACTTTTGGAAAAGAAGAAATATGACACCATTAGGGAAAATTACCGTAGTAAAATCTTTGTTACTTCCTCTTTTCACACATTTGTTCATTGCTCTTCCCAGCCCAGGATCAAAAATATTAAAGCAAATACATGATTGCTTTCACAATTTCATTTGGGATGGACCTATAAAAATTAAACACAATGTTTTAATTAAACCTTATGAAGACGGTGGACTTAATATGCTTGATATTTTCTCTTTTGAAAAAAGTATGAAATTAACTTGGATAAAGAAAATTGCAACATGTACAGGTAAATGTTTTCAACTAGTATATTCCTTGTTCGATGTAAAAAAAAAGTTAAATATGGGGAGTGCTTATGTCGAGAAAATTGTAAATTGTTTGCGTAATTGCTTCTGGAAGGATGTTCTTACATATTATTGTATGTATATGAATAAAATGAAAGTTTGTAAATTTGATGATATATTGAACATGCCATTATTCTATAATAACAATTTTCAGATTGGCTTGAAATATATTTATGAAAAAAATATGTATGACAGAGGAATTCGATATGTAAGAGACATATTATGCTCATCTGGAGAGTTTAGGAATAAACAAGATATTGAAACCTGTACCGGGAAAAAATTGAATTTTCTATTTTACGAAGGATTTTAAAAAGCTGTGTCTGAGTTCTTTAGAAAATCTGGTTTTGCTTCCGGAGACACAAGTAAACCCAATATCAAAGGCGTATTTATTTCATTTTATTTAAATGAAATTGTTTTAGCAAAAAATCATAATAAAACGGCTTATAACAAATTTATCTTAAACAATGAAAAACCTTCAAGTCAAATTAAATGGCATGGAACTTTTGATAATATAGATTGGAGGTATACGCACAGTTTTGTTTTTAGAGTCTCCAGAGACACATACATACAATGGTTGCAGACTAGAATTGTACATATAATTTTAGGAACTAGATCTTTGTTACATAAAATGAAAATTGTAAACGACAACATGTGTATTTTTTGCAAGACACATGAGGAGACATTAATTCATCTGTTATGGGAATGTGAACACATACAGCCAATTGTTAACCATATCAAAAATGAGATAGCCTTAAATCATATTAACTTGCCTTCACTTTCATGTCAAGACATGCTTCTTGGAATTTGTAACGAAAAAATGATTCATGTAAACATTTTGTTACTTCAAACAAAAAGGTACATTTGTATGTGTAAAAAATCAAATAGAATTCCGACCATTCAAGGACTTAAGAAAAGTCTGCAGATAGCATGGGAAATCCAAAAACACACTTGGTGTGAGAACGAGTTTCCGAATTGGTCAGTTGTAAGACTCTTGATACAATGAACCCAAAAGTATGCTAATAAGATATTAAAATATACACTAACCTTATTATATAGTGTCAGTACACTGTGTTCAATTTTTTTATTTTTTTTTATTTTTATTTTTTTTCTTTACTCTGCAAACTCAAATATTTTTGCAGCATGATTTGCTGCAAATATTTGCAGTACAGCTAATCCATTGTAAACAGTATTTACTAAGTAATAGATGTATTTTGTAATGTGTTAACTGCTACATCATATGGAATGTTTGTGTATCTACATCATTGACAATTGTTTCTAACACATAAAAATGAAACTAACACAAAAAATTCTGTACGGTATGGAGCTGTGAAATAAATGTTATTTTCCAAAAAAAAAAAAAAAAAAAATAAAAATACTTTAAGATTACTTTTGTGTATTACTTACAAATACAAATAATTTTTGTAAAGCACGAGAATACAGCACAGAATACTTTAATATAGTAAGCGCAGATAAATATAAAAGTAAATGTATTGACTGGTTATGATACCGTATATTTATATTTTTACACCAACAGTTTCAGGCCAAGGACGGCAACTGTTTGAATAAAGACGCCAATAATGTGTTTACAAAATTTGATATGAATTTTATCTACCTACTTGAATCTGTCCCAAATCTCACTACAATACTAATCATTCATCTCAAACAACAATAACTGTGTTTTGATACCTAAAGATACTCTAGTAAACGGTGATACAAGGTCATTATATGCATTTACAAGAATATTGGTTAACACAATTCAGCTGGGCTGCAAACTATTGTGATATGTCGTACAATATCATCTGTAAATAGTAACATATACGAGGTTGTTGATCATCCTTCGTAAGTGACAACTTTTCTATATCATTCACATATGTTTTAAACAAATAAATATAATTCTTGATGTCATTTATTAACAGAGAAGATGGATGCTCTCCCTGTTAAACACCAAGTGTTATGTCAAACAGTTAAGAATACGACATGTGTTCAGTACATGTATCTGTTTCACAAGCCTTAAACATTTTTTTATATTTTACAACTTATACGTGGGTAAACTAATTTTATCCTCAATGCATCATTTATAACGGTGTCATATGCTTTTTCATAATCAATGAATACACAGAATAGTTTAAAATCATTAGCAATAATTGTCTGTAATATAGTATGCAGGATGAATATACAATCAACAATACTACGATTATCACGAAAACCAAATTAAACTGAGCATCGTTTAACTGCTCATTTTCGCACCATTTATTCATCTTTATTCTTAACACAAGTTTAAAATAGTCGTCAAATAAGCCACAATAAATCTTTTAAAAATAATAAATCAAGAATATAAAGTATAACTATACAAACACAATAACTTACAAGTAAAAGCCGCATTGTGTTGACAATAACGTCTGAGTCTCCACGTGTTACTTTAACCAAAACAAAACAAAGTGAGACGAAGAACAAACCAGATACGGTCCATGGTTTATAGCTTAAAGACACGCCTCTCAGCCCCGGCACACAATTCATTACGGCCAATCACAACTCAGAATGCCGACGCTTCATTAGTGGTTTGCTGGGCTAGATCGGAAACGACTACTACCCAAATCAGACGACTAAGCAAAAACCTGTTACAAATCAAACTTGGTATTCATCTTTATGTTAATGCTGTGATCGATTTTGTTCTTTGTTGATCACCTTTTTTTCCGTCGTCCGTCGTCCGTCAACATTTTCATTCAATCAACATCTCCTCCTAAACCGATCGGCAGATTTATCACCAAACTTCACATTAACGATCTTTGGGTGACTCTCTTTAAAAATTGTTCAAATCGTTCCGGTCCGCTGCGTATAAAGGTCACCATAGCTACAAAAAATTAAAGTGTTCAGATTTTTAATCTATTTTTAGTAAAGATAGATTAAAAATCTGAACACTTTAAACATCCTCTTCTCTGGATTTCATAGTTGATGTGTGACATCCTCTAGTGGTCCTCTACAAATTGTGTTCAAATTATTCCCCTGAGGTCAAAACTAGCCATGCCCTGGGGTTCCCCTGGTTAATATTGACTGACATAGCAAAGAGAATTAAAAAATCTTCTTCTCTAAAACCGCAATGTCCAGAGGTTTCATATTTGGTATGTAACAGCGTACTGTGGTTCTCTACAAAGATTGTTCAAATGATGTAACCAGAGTCAAAACTGGCCACGCCTCGGGTGTCACATTGCTTATATAGACTTAATTAGCAAAATGACTTCACGACCCAGTGGTTTCATATTTGGTATGTGACATTGTATAGTGGTCCTCTAAAAATTTGTTCAAATGATGCCCCTGGGGTCAAAACTGGCCACGCCCCGGGGTCACACTGTTTATATAGAATTAAATAGCAAAATGACTTTAAATGTCTCCTCTGAAACCGCAAGGTCCAATAGTTTTATATTTGGTATGTGATATTGTATAGTAGTCCGCTACAAAGATACATCAAATGATGCTCCTGGGGTCAAATTGGCCACGCCCCGGGGGCCACATGTTTTATGTAGATTTAAATAGCAAAATGACTTTAACAATCTTCTCCTCTGAAACCACAAGGCCAAGAGTTTTCTTATTTGGCATGTAACACTGTATAGTGGTCCTCTACCAAAATTGTTCAAATTATGCCCCTGGGATAAAAAGTAGCCATCCCCTGGGGTCGCACTTTTTCCGTAGACTTAAATGGCAAGTGGACTTTAAAAATAGTTTGCCCTAAAACTACAATGCTGAGAGCTGACATATTCGATTATTGTTCAACTACAAAATTTGTTCAGATTAAGTCCATGGAGTAAAATGTGGCCACGCCCCGGGGTCACATGGTTTATATAGACTTTAATATCAAAATGACTTTAAACATCGTCTTCTCTGAAACCGCAAGGCCCAGAGG
>JAPFQT010000090.1:375000-477500 GCA_027627225.1 Congeria kusceri | reverse complement strand
GATGGAAGAAAATACGTGTGAACACTCTAAAAGTCACATTGTTGCCCAATCTTCTGGAAACTCGCTCAGAACATTTGTTTAAATGATATCTTAGACGAGTTCGAAACTAAGTCACGTGGAGTCAAAAACTAGGTCACCAGGCCAAATTGAAGAAAAGGCTTATGAACACTCTATAGGCCACATTTACATATAGATATGATTTTTAAGTGTAATGAGCTGAGTCTGAAGTTTGAATGAGCTCAGTTTCAAGTGCAAATATGCTAATTTTTAAGAGTGAATGTGCTGAGTTTGAAGTTTGAATGAGCTGAATGTATGGTATGGGTGAGATGAGTGTGAGGTATGAATGATATGAATATTAAGCAAGCATACGCTGAGTCTGAAGTGTGAACAAGCTCAGTTTAAGGTATAAATAAGCTGAGTGTGAGGTATGAATAAGCTGAGTGTTAGGTTTGATGTTCTGAGTGAGAGATGTGGTGCGATGAGTGTGAGGTATGAATTAGTTGAGTATAATATATGGTGTGCTGAGTGTGAGGTATGGTGTGCTGAGTTTGAGGTATGGTGTGCTGAGTGTGAGGTATAAATAAGCTGAGTGTGAGGTATGGTGTGCTGAATGTGAGGTATGGTGTGCTGAGTGTGCGGTATGGTGTGCTGAGTGTGTGGTATGGTGTGCTAAGTCTGCGGTATGGTGTGCTGAGTGTGAGGTATGGTGTGCTGAGTGTGAGGTATGGTGTGCTGAGTGTGAGGTAGGGTGTGCTGAGTGTGTAGTAGGTGTGCTGAGCGTGTGGTATGGTGTGCTGAGTTTAAAGTATGGTGTGCAGAGTGATATATATGGTGTGCTGAGTGTGGGGTATTGTGTGCTGAGGGTGGGGTGTGGTGTGCTGAGTGTAAGGTATGGTGTGCTAAGTATGTGGTATGGTCTGCTGAGCGTGTGAGGTATGGTGTGCTGAGTGTGTGGTATGGTGTACTGAATGTGAGGTATGGTGTGCTGATTGTGAGCTATGGTATGCTGAGCACGGTGTATGGTGTGATAAGTGTGTGGTATAAATAAGCTGAGTGTGAGGTATGGTGTGCTGAGTGGAAGGTATATTGTGCTGAGCGTGGGGTATGGTGTGATAAGCGTGTGGTATAAATAAGCTGAGTGTGTGGTATGGTGTGCTGAGTGTGAGGTATGGTGTGCTGAGTGTAAGGTATGGTGCGATAAGTGTGTTGTGTAAATAAGCTGAGTGTGAGGTAGGGTGTGCTGATTGCGAGGTATGGTGTGCCTAGTGTGGGGCATGGTGTGCTGAGTGAAAGGTATGGTGTGATTTGGGTGAGGAAATTGTGTGCTGGGTCTGAGGTATGGTGTGATATGTGTGAGGTATAAATAAGCTGAATGTGAGGTATGGTGTGCTGTGTCAGGTATGGTGTGCTGAGTATGAGGTATGGTGTGCTGAGAGTGAGGTATGGTGTGTGTGAAGTATAAATAAGCTGAGTGTCTGGTATGGTGTGCTGAGTGTGTGGCATGAATAAGCTGAGTGTGAGGTATGGTGTGCTGAGTTTGAGTTATGGTGTGCTGAGCGAGGGGTATGGTGTAATAAGTGTGTGGTATAAATAAGCTGAGTGTGAGGTATGGGTGCCGAGTGTGAGGCATGGTGCGCTGAGTATGAGTTATGGTGTGATAGGTGTGTGGTATAAATAAGCTGAATGTGAGGTACGGTGTGCTGTGTGAGGTATGGTGTGCTGAGTATGAGGTATGGTGTGCTGGGTGTGAAGTATGGTATGCTGAGTGTGAGTTATGGTGTGTATGAAGTATAAATAAGCTGAGTGTCTGGTATGGTGTGCTGAGTGTGTGGCATGAATAAGCTGAGTGTGAGGTATGGTGTGCTGAGTTTGAGTTATGGTGTGCTGAGCGTGGGGTATGGTGTAATAAGTGTGTGGTATAAATAAGCTGAGTGTGAGGTATGGGTGCCGAGTGTGAGGCATGGTGCGCTGAGTATGAGGTATGGTGTGATAAGTGTGTGGTATAAATAAGCTGAGTGTGAGGTATTGTGTGCTGAGTGTGAGGCATGGTGTGCTGAGTGTGAGGTTTGGTGTGCTGAGTGTGAGGTAGGGTGTACTGAGCGTGGGGTATGGTGTGATAAGTGTGTGGCATAAATAATCTGAGTGTGAGGTATGATAGATTAGTGTGAGTCTCGGTGTGCTGAGTGCGAGTTATGGTGTGATAATTGTGTGGTCTAAATAAGCTGAGTGTGCGTTATGGTGTGCTGAGTGTGAGGTATTTTGTGCATAGTGAGAGGTATGGTGTGCTGTGTGTGAAGTATGGTGTGCTGAGTGTGAGGTATGGTGTGATAAGTGTGCGGTATAAATAAGCTGAGGGTGAGGCATGGTGTGCTGAGTGTGTGGTATGAATGAGCTGAGTGTGAGGAATGGTGTGCTGAGTGTGAGGTAGGAATTAGCTGAGTTAAAGGTATGATGTGATGATTGACTAATATGGTGTGCTGAGTGTGTGGTATGAATAAGCTGTGTGTGAGGTGTGGTGTGCTGAGTGTGGGGAATGCATGAGCTGTGTGTGAGGTATGAATTAGTTGAGTATGAGGTATGGTGTGCTGAGTGTGAGATATAAATAAGCTGAGTGCGAGGTATGGTGTGCTAAATGAGTGGTATGAATTAGTTGAGTGTGAGGTATGGTGTGCTGAGTGTGTGGTATGAATTGGTTAAGTCTGAGGTATGCTGAGGCATGTGTGAGGTGTGCTGAATGAGAGGTATGAATTAGCTGAGTGTGAGGTATGGTGTGCTGAGTGTGAGGTAGGATTTTCCAGAGTTTAAGGTAAGATGTGATGAATGAGAAATAAAATAAGCTGAGTGTGTGGTATGAATGAGCTGAGTATGAGTTATGGTTTGCAGATTGTGGGAAATGCATGAGCTGAATATGAGTTATGGTTTTCTGATTGTGGGGAATGCATGAGCTGTGTATGAGGTATGGTGTGGTGAGTGTGGGTATGAATGAGCTGGGTGTGAGATACGGTGAGCTAAGTGTGAGTATGGTCTGAAAATATTTAGTAAAATGTTATTTTTAATTGCCAATTGTAAAGTGGTTTTCTTTCTTTAAATTCTGTGTTCATTGTTTTATTCGTGTATTAACGGCCACCGGAAAAACTTTAGGAAACCGAAATTTCGCAAACTTAAGTACCCTTTCTATGTCAGATATTACTATTTTACATAAAGAGTGCGTTAAAGTGTTTGTGATCAATAATTGATGTTTGTCACATAAAAAATGTATTTCTTTCATTATAAAAAGTATGTGCAAAATTGGCTTTCCCATAGGATTTTTTAATTTTCCCTCGGAATTTACATTTTCCCATGGGATTTTCATTTTTTACAATGGGATTTTTTCCCAGATTTTTTGCGGGAAAACAATCCCGTATGATTTTTTTAATTTTTTTTTTCAAATATGCTTTTTTATTTATATATATGCACATTAAGCGTTGTTAAACTGTTTGTACTAATTTTCGTTGAAAATTATGATTAGCAAAAGATCCCACTTTTGAAATGCGGAAAAAAGTTATTGAAAAACTTAAAGAAATATATTGGGCTAGTTAAAACATTGTAATATTTATTATTTCTGAGTAATTTATAAGCGTCTTCCTAATATTTAAATTGTGGATTTTGCAACTTTTGAACATAGGAAAAAATTTCCACTTTTAAAATGGGATTATTTTATTTTGTAAGAAAATTTATATTTCTTATTTTATTTCATCGTAATGTATTACTGATTAAAGTATGCTATTCAGCGTCTAAACTATCAGAATTACATTTTTTAAACGCAATGTAAGTAGAGAAGAACCTGTGATTGCGCGGTCGAGCGCAGACAACTTTGTTTCAGCTAGTTATAGTATTAAAGTGTTAATGCAATTATTGCATATAATGCTTAATTCGAACGTGGATTTTTTTAATCATATATATATCAATGACAAAATGAGCTTTTCAAACAGTTTTCTTCGTGAAACCAAAACAAAAAAACGTTTACATTTGGTACACACGTCATTCCACTCGTTGATGACAAAACTCAAATGAAATGTACGAGTAAATAAATTACCGTATGTCACTGTTCTTCTTGTATCTATTTAATAATTTATAAATAAAAATAATACAAATAACTTGAGATCTCTTGTAACAACCGAATTTTGAATAAGTATTTACGAAATACATGTATGCGAATACAGAAACTAGATTTGGATCGTTTCAAATCGATTGCTGCTAAAATAGAATTGTAAAGGAAATTTTAAAGTTTAAACAGTGAACATAAAATCAATTTCTTGATCATTAGTTACTGTATATTTCAAATAGCTATAATTTGATTAATCAAAAATACGCAACACAGCTGACCCGTATTGAAACTATATATGCCCACAAATCTCTTCTAATCGCCATAGAATTAAAAACTACATGTATAAGTTCACGCGTATATCAGAAACCATCAGCACTTTTAAATTCAGAGTCTGTGATACCTTATTTTAGCTTAGTACGTAAAACCTTAAATAGCCCCACTTACAACTGGAGCTGCGGGGACCTCCGGTAGAATGAAAACGTCTCTTGCCGCACAATTGGTTTACTGCCAACGGTTCGAGCCTATATGCCCGGACCTGAGTAGGCAGCTGCGGGAACCTCAAGCGCTCCTACTGAATGTAGCCCGACGCCTCCTTTTCCGAGAAAGACGCTGAGTTAGCAATGGCGCAACGCTTCCTTACTAACCATGTATATTCGTATTGGTATATAGGAAAAATGTCTCCTGGCGAACAAGTTTTCTACGCCAAACGGTTTGAGCATCGATGCCCTGACCTTAACATGCGAGAACCTAAAGCGCTCCTACCGAACGTCCGACGCCTCTCGGCCGCACCGTTCCCGAGAATCGCATTAATATAATTTACGTAGTCAAAACGTCTCCTGGCGCACGAACGGCGAAACGCTTATTCCGGTTTGCATGTATTCGTATTAATTTATTGTATAGCTCGGAAACAGCATCCTAACACTGACCGTTATGTCGGAACTGAGTAGTCAGCCGCGGTAACTTCAAGAGCTCCTACTGGAAGTGGTCCGACTCCTCTGCGCCGCATCGATTCCGAGAAAAGCGCTATGTTAGCAGCGGTGTAACGCTGTCTTACTTACCGTGTATGTTAATTCATTTGAATATGTAATCAAAAACATCATTTCGCACAATTTCTCTACGCCCAACGGTTTGAGCCTTGATTCCCGGACCTGGATAGGCAGCAGCGGAAACCACAAGTCACATGTAATATAGTTCTGGTAAATAATATAATTTACTCTAAAAGGTAAGATATCTATGTATTATAGGGGCTGGCAGACCAGGGCGAATGCAACCATAGTGCTGCGCAATTACTAATGTTTGACATTAAAGATAATTCAATAAAGAAACCTCAGTGTTCTAGTTGGCTGTTCACGAGCGCCCGCACGGCCTGATCGGCCTTATTCTGCTAGATAATCTTCTGGAAGAATAGGTCGTATAGCCTGACTTTCGCTCACGGAAGGTCCTGTTCAATCCTCGCTGTCAAGCGACGGAGGTGTTCTAGACCAGTTAAAGCGGCTTCGTAGGCTTGGCCTGCTCTGCCCAGGGGATCAATGTCGTTAGTCCTAGGCGCGATAAAGATTGTGCGATTCAGATTAAAATTATATCTTTTTGTGTTTTAGTTTGTTCCTTTTTTCCTTGTTTCATTGTTCAATAATAACAATGACAAAATCAAAAACAATCACGCCCTTTACTTGCTGTGTCGGTCTCAGATAGAGAGCATTATATCTTTGAAAAAAAATCTTTCACCAACAGGACTCGAAATTATGTCCATTGGTTAAAAAAAATACCGCCTGGGTCATGAATTCATATCGACAGTAGTGTTTATATACGAATATAAACATTCACTGTAGCAGTGAATTTTCATATAATTGCAGTTACCTCTCGTTTATTTGCTTTATCTATATTCTGGAAAAAAAATATTCAAAATATTCTAAAGCATAGTCACGTCTTAATGATATATAGTATACTCTATAGCTCTAAGTCGGCAAGACACCAGCTGTGTATTAAGATGTTAAGCTTTGTTTGAATATTTATATTTTTTTAATTCGACTAACATGATGGACCTAAGGGTAATTAAGGAGTGAACTCAGTAAAAGGAATTAGTAGTGATATGTGTGTAAAGCTTAACACATCTTATTAGATCAAGCATGTTTTATAGTATTAAGATCATTTGTATCGCAATTCTATGGAAGCGTAAGGAAGTATCAGTAATAGTAGTAGACGTGGTAAGAGAAGCAACCGCAGTAGTAGTAGTAGTAGTAGTAGTAGTAGTAGTAGTAGTAGTAGTAGTAGTAGTAGTAGTAGTAGTAGTAGTAGTAGTAGTAGTAGTAGTAGTAGTAGTAGTAATAGTAGTAGTAATAGTAGTAGTAGTAGTAGTAGTAGAGGTAGTAGTAAGAGAAGGAGGAGGAGGAGGAGGAGGAGGAGGAGAGGTAGTAGTAGAAGTAGTAGTAGTAGTTGTAGTAGTAGTAGTAGTAGTAGTAGTAGTAGCAGTAGCAGTAGTAGTAGTAGTAGTAGTAGTAGTAGTAGTAGTAGTAGTAGTAGTAGTAGTAGTAGTAGTAGTAGTAGTAGTAGAACAAGTAGAAGTAATAGTAGTAGTAGTAGTAGTAGTAGCAGTAGTAGTAGTAGTAGCAGTAGTAGTAGAAGTAATAGTTGTAGTAGTAGTAGTAGTACAAGTAGAAGTAATAGTAGTAGTGTAGTAGTAGCAGTAGTAGCAGTAGTAGTAGTAGTAGTAGTAGTAGTAGTAGTAGTAGTAGTAGTAGTAGTAGTAGTACAAGTAGAAGTAACAGTATTAGTAGTAGTAGCAGTGGTAGCAGTAGTAGTAGTAGTAGCAGTAGTAGTAGTAGTAATAGTAGCATTAGTAGTAGCAGTAGTAGTAGCAGTAGTAGTAGTAGTAGTAGTATAGATATGTAATAGCAGTTGTATAAGTTGTTATAGTTGTAGTATTCGTAGTAGTGGAAGTAGTACTCATTTCTTCGTTTCATTATTTAAAATGAAGTTTTTAACAATCTGAAAGTTTCTGAATACAAGTACATATAATACATATAATATACACGTATAATATACTTGCTTACATCGATACACTGTTATAATAATAATATTAAAGAGATAAACCATCTGTTAAAACATTGAATGGCCTTCTTTGTTCGCCTTATGGCTAGCACCATTCTTCAGTTTGAAATACCACGAAAAGCTGTTATGTTATTTATTACTAAGAGGAGGGCAAATCAAACCTATGAGCGCATACCTATAATATACCATTATTTGTGTAACAAATAATTCATAGTGGTCGATAAATAATTGTCTTACATGGTGCATGAGTCTACTGACCCAACTAACCCATGGAAATATTCCATAAAGCATATACACAAGAAATGTCTTGTCATATCCCCATTAAACAATGATGTCCATGCAAGTGACCCGGGACACCCCAATACGCATGTGTTGATATAACCATTGTTTCCTGCAGTTATTTGGAAAGAAAGTGTTTTCTTATGTATAAATTACACTAAATATATATTCATTTACCAATTGATACCATAACTGTGCCCATTAACCGGAAACTTTCAATGTTTTATCGCGATGAATAAAACGTAGCCTAGTTTCTGCAACCGGTGTTCAGGTAGATTTTTCAACGTGTATAACTCATAAAACCCCGTTTTGGTTCATGGATCAGCATACAGAGTTGAAACTAAGGTGATTTACTGCAAATGTATTGCTGTTCAAATACATGATAATAAAAATCGAAATGGGAGTGTGGTAATTTTTTTCAGAACCATTAATCTTGAAGTGACACGGAACTACCAGTGATTCGGAATTCCTTCAGTTACTGTACTAACATACATTTTAGCGCACATTTATAAATGATTGTGCGTTTTATATTAATATATCGTTCACAATGTGTTTACATTGTTAAAGAAAAGCAAAATAACTATGCAGGAATGAATGTACTTCTGAACATAATTGACTTTGAATGTACACTGTGTGATTTGTCATAGTATTTTCTTTATCGTTTCATTATAAGTATGTATATCGCCTAGTGTTTATTTATAAATAACTGTATTATTAACTATAGTTAATTTAACTGTAAAGTTATTTACACATTTTATGCATGTTTAGAATATTACAGTATAACACTTTGTTTTCAGTGAAAATATTTGATACGTTTAAAATGTTTCCGAAATATGGCCCCAGAATTCTATTTATGAAATGAACAAGTTGAAGCTCACATGTGCATGAACACTATACTGATGATAATTACAAACAAGTTGTAATCGATAGCGCATTTAACCTTTTAAAATTTAGATTTATTATTTATAATGAGTGTAAATGTGTTACGGGAGTAGCACATTTTATAGTTACATGTTTGAACTAACCAGTTTGTATCTAACGGTAGTCTTTGTTGAAATGAGAAATTTGCATTTCGGACAAACAACATCTGCTACATGTAACCTACTGAGGTTTACCTAGCCCACGCTTTGTCTCATATATTCATAGTCCAAGGAAATTAAAACATGTACGCAGCACAATATAAAAATAAGATAAACACGAATATCTTAGACAAATGACATACAAAATAAACATTAAACGTATAGCGAGTTCACCCTATTGTATTGTTTTTGCTACTATCGCACAGTTAAAACGATTCGTAAACCTGTTTAAATATAAATACTGTGACTAAATGATCATATTGCTGCCATGTTTTCTGAAAAATATAACAAACGTTTTGGTTCTTTACGATATTAAAAAGTAATAGTTTTCAATTATTATTATGTTCACTTAAATCAAGAACGTTATTGGTCTGCAGTTTGAGGAAATCATTAGTGTTGATATACGTTTGAATTGAAAATAAAACTCCTTAATGGCTTGTGTGTACTGTGCCATCGCAAAGTAAATGTATATTAACTGAAATTAAACAATTTTTGTAGAATACAAGAAAGCAATTATAATCCATCAGTTGTAGATTGGGATAAAAATTGCTTTTTTAAATGTTCGCAAAATATTATATGTAGGTAAAATGTCATTTTTTCAGAGTCATGCATATCATATGTTGTAAATGGAACTGAATACAGGTTCATTTTTCATTTACCATCCCATACGAAAAAGAAATGAAACAAACTACTAACGATGTACCAACTAATTCTATACTGTTCAGCACACTACTGCAGTATAGAGTTAGTATAACACTAAACAGTATACCATTTGAGCAGTAATCGCGTACTGCATTGGGATATATTCATAGTATAGCATTAAGATGAGTAATTGACCCGAGTCCATCTATAGTATAGCATTAAACTATATTCTCACCTGCAGTTCGTCATTAGTATATCATTGAACGTCGAAACTGTCCATCCATGCGTTGTAAGTACAGCATTGTACTTTGTCCACTTTGAGTACTATGCACCAGTTTGTTCTTAGTAAAGCATTGAACTTAACCTATTTAACCTATTTATACGAGCATTTATAAGTGTGTCATTAGTATAGCATTGAACTATGTGTATGAGTGGTAAACGTTATGCGTCAAAAATATGTTTGTTTCAGGTAACATGGCCGAATAAATAGGGTCGGTAGATCGGTATACTTTTGTGTGTGTAAGAAAATGATCAACTTAAAGAGTCTATCTTCAATACGGGGTTAATATGGTGTATATGCTAGATCCTCAGTTTCGGCTGAAAAAATAACCACAAGAAAATGCTTATAACCAAAAAAAAATAATAGAATTTTAAAGAAAATATGACCAAAAAGAAAACAAAATTCCGACGAGCTCAACAAAATGTTTTAGGGTCAGGGCAATTTTCTGGTTGGTCGGGTTACTTGGAACAAACATATTTTGACGCCTTAGTATAGCATTGAAAATATAAATAAGTTGTTTGCTATTTATCAAAGATTTTGCAAATATGCAATATGTTCTGCAGACCAATGGGGCTAAAATATATTTCTACGTGCAATATGTTTCATGTTTGCGACCGTATTTTCCTTGTCTTCCTGTACAATTTCTCATTTGTTGATAATTGCTATCACTTCATTATCTTTGTATGCCTTCTTAATTTACACCAACGATTCACATATCAATCATGCAACCTTTATCTTAAAGACAAGAACTCAAATTTAAATATTATTAAATATTTTTAAAGAACTGCAAATATTATGGTATGAAAGCAACTACTACAGTTCAAAGTGGCAGGTTAAATTTAATTTTTACAAACAGCTTTATTTTGTTAAATAAACACATTTTAAACTAAATGTGGTTAAAATTAGTTTACGAAATGAATATTCTTCTGAGACTGCTCCAAATACAAATCTCAAACTTTTAGGCCGTGTTAAGGTAGAAAGACCCTAAAGGGGCTTTTTTCAGACCTTGATTTTCTTCTTATCTTTGATAATTAAATCTATTATGAGACTAAACTGTGAAATATAAACAAAATCTAACCATACGTTTTTCTTATAACCCCTCATTTTTTTACTTCAACCTAAAATTCTGATGGGGTACACTTACAAAAATGACTCATATTGTAAAAATGTATTTTATTTATTCCCGAATAACTTTAATTTATACGTTAACGGTGTATCTTATGAAAAAGTATAACAAACATAAGTACTAAAGTTGACCAACAATACTTATTACAGTAAATTTGGCTAAGCATATGGTAAAAAACAACAGATTTCATTAAAGTAAAAATACGCCAAACACCAATTATTGTATTTTTTTTATACTTTTATTTCATAGAATGTCAAAATCAGTAATACCAAAATATAATATAACCTTATCTGAGAGGAAAAGGGTATAAATTGACATAGGTTCACCACAAAAATCTCAAGGTATAACATTTGGACTGAAGCAACCCTATGTTATAAAAAAAATATGAAAAATAAGACAAGTAAAACCAAATATTTTCCTTCTATCTTAAAATATTTTTTTCTCTTATAATTATAATCTATTAGCAGTATCGATATTAAATGAATTATTTTTGCATTAATGTTAAAGAAATAGTGTTTTGTGTAAACATTTTAAATACAAATGTAACTAGCTGAGGCTCATATATCCTTGGTTACCAAATTCAAAAAAATATTAAACATTTTTTTATAAGTGTGTGTTTCAAAAAATTCAATGGACATTTTCATTACATTGGGTTAACAAGTTTAAAAAAAACTGGCAAATCTGTGTGATAACTTCATCTGGTTTACTGGTTTATTTGCAAATCGGCATGAGCAATGCCTTTGGCCATTTACAAAACACATCATGAAAGATGGCCATTAGCAACATTACAAGTTCAAAATACATAATTCCAATTATACAAAGCAGGCTTTATAAAAATATTGTACAAAAACATATCTATCTATAAAGTGGATTAATTAACTTATTTTATAAGTAGGTTAAGAAGCAACACTATCTAGGGTTTGGGAACGTCGTAACATCGCAAAGTACGTCAATTTTGAAAGTCGTCTTAACAAACCAATTTTTTCTGAAGACATGAGATTAACAAATTTATTAATAGTACTAAAAGCATTTGAAATTTTATATTTTTGCCTTAAGTCATGATACAAGGGACAGCAGAGTACAAAGTGGAATTCTGACTCAACAACATTGTAATTGCATAGTTTACATAGTCTGTTAATTCTATCCACATTATTGTATCTTCCTGTTTCAATCTCAAGAGAATGTGAACATAATCGTAACCTAGTCAATGCAATTCTATATTTATCCTGGTCAATAGCATCTAAATGTGTTTCATACCTAAAAACAGTTTTGAATTTTTTATAATACTCTAATTTGTTTTGAGAATTCACAGTTTCCGACCATATCTGTATATATTGGTCATGCAACCTTTGCTTTAACATGGGTATATAGCAACAGTTAATATCAAACATATACCATAAGTAGCCATATCCAAGCATATCTAATGCATTATTGACCGCCTTTCCCCAGATATTTTTGAAATTCAATGAATTAAAACTGTTATCTAAAATATGTTCTCTAAATATTTTGCCTGGAAGTGATTCCGGATTTTTCATAATTTTACACCAGTATTTTAAGGCTCTTTCCCTGCAAATGACCGAAAGTGGGAATCTACCTAATTCACCAAGGACGGCAACTGTGGATGTTTGAGTACGCACGCCAAGAATATGCTTACAAAATTTGATATGGATTTTGTCTACCTCCTTGAAGTCATATATGCCCCATATCTCACTACCATACAAAATAATAGGTGAAACAGTCGAATCAAACAGTAACAATTTTGTTTTAATATCTAAAGATACTCTAGTAAACAGTGATATAAGGCCATTATATGTGATAACTTCATCAAGACTCTTCTTGACGCTTGTGACTATTGGTAAAATGTCACTGTTTTTGGATCAAAAGGTCTCTTAGACCATTCTCATCATTTTGCCGATACATAATTTTCAGATGTTTTTTTACAGCGGTAGATCTCGTCAAAATTCCTCAGTGGAACAGGCCCAAGTTTACACAATGAACAGTATTTTAAATTATCCAACAGAACACCAAACTCGATCACCCGACGTCCCGCTCTCTACCCATCTCGACTGACTATTTTTCCAAGTTTTTGGTGTGAATGAATGTTATTTCACAGCAAGGAGCACGTATCTCCTTTACGCAGATATGTTTTTATATACGAATAATTATGTTCAATAATACTAATAATCCTTGAACGTTTATTTATAACTATTTTAACTTGAGTGTAAGGAAATACAACAGAAATATCGCGAAAATGGCATGATTAAATGTCAACAGAAATTCCCAACAATGACGTCATTTGAAGGTATTCCCCATGTCAGAGTACCTTGTTTTTCTTCAAACTACATTTTTACTTTCATCTTTAATGACAAATAAGGATTTATTTCACACATTTAATTGAAAATAACTCAATATTCGAAAAGTAATTTTTATTTCTCGAAAATAATTTCTGTTTCGGATTAGATCGATTAGATTTACGGTAAGTGGCGAATGGGCCGAAGTTAACCGATGTTTCGCGAAAATTTCCGAAGTCATTACGATCTTTCTACCTTAATAGCCATAGGATACATGATTGTTTTAGTATCCTGCAGTAGATCTAAGAATCATTTTCTTGTAATCCTGTTTTTTGCAACATTTCAATGATACGGGCCGAAAACAATATTGCAAGAAACACAATTTTCATAAATCGCAAAGAATTTGACCCTATGTCATCGGTGCAAAAATTCATGACGTCATTTAATATTTCTCATCCTTCAAGTTAAAGCAACGTTTATATAAAAACTGTTTTTCCTCGCAAGCGGTTGAACTCAAGTTTCTCTGCAACCAATGGGCCAATTTGAGTGAGATTTTCAACAGATTAACCAAAACTCAAAGCGCATATAAGTATGACATTTGTTTCTTTTCATTTGATGGGATATACCAAACATTGCAATTTAAACGCAAATCTGCATGTTGTTTGAGCGAAAATCCGCAGTTCTTTTAACAACATAACAGATATACCATTCAAACTTATAGCAGCTTGTAGAGATTTTCTTGTTGTATATTTTAGTTTATGATATTTCGTTTAGAAAATCGAGACTTCAATCGCAAAACCGAGCCGAAACAAACACAACTGGCTAGTCGCTTTAGTAGTAAAAATCTTCGCTCTCGGTGTAGATTCGTTACGTCATATTAGATAGGACGTCATTGATTTCTGATTTTTCGAAAAGCTTGAATTGTTTAGCAGAGAAAATAAACGTGGAGAAATGGACATTTTCTGTACTGTTGTTTTGTTAAATATTGTACTGATTTATTTCTTAACACGATCTATGATTATTTCAGAGCATAGACGGTTAGTGAGTTTTCCTTGATTTAATTCTTTATGGCAAAACTGACAGATAAAATTTCGGCTCAAGTCCTCGAATTTTTTGTTGTTTTTAAAGGTTATACATCCATCATTAGATCGTCTATTTCCGTGTAATCTCGCCACTATTCGGTAGTGCCGAACTATGTCGAAACGGTGCTACTAAATACTGCTAAGACGGACAAAGACGCACAAAGACACACAAAGACGCTCAAAGACATACAAAGACGCACAAAGATGTTTAAAATAATATTATAATGACCATACATCATTATAATATTACTATGACTGTATGTTTATTAACGAAATTGTCCCTAAATTAGGCAAACCAACCCAAGTCGTCACACAATACAAAGTGAAATCAAACTTGCGCACACAGGCACACAATGCGTATGTTTTGCATTTTTTAAGACGATATCAAAATACGCAAAAATTATGTGACCATGACTGAATTCTCCAAAACATTTGAGATTTTTTATAGCGCAATTAAGAACGGGTAGACACAAAAACGTGCAAAGACACACCAAGACATACACAGATAATTCAAATGATATTATAATGACTTTATAAAAGACGCTCAAAGACGCACTAAGATGCTACCAATGATATTATAATGACTTTATAATATGACATTATATGTTTATTAACGAAATTGTCCCTAAATTAGGAAACAGTCTCAAGTAAAATAAAACCTGGACACACAGCCCCATGTTTTGCTTTTTATTTTCCGTCAGATAAAAGACGCACAGTCACACGTAGATACATAACATGCACAATATGTGGAAATATAAACATTACGCCAAAACGAGCTAGGAAATAATATTTGTGCAAAAGATATAAATAATGGTAAAATATATTTTTTAAATACTAAAACATATGTATATACGTATATTTAGAATTCCGTGTGCTTTAATTAAGAAAATAGCAATTTTAGATTAGGTAAATTTTGTTTATAGTTTACTTCCGGTGAAGGAAAAATGGCTTCGTTGTTGACAAAAAAACGAGACAGACAAGGAAGATTTCAATTTTCGAAACCAAAGAAATGCTGTTAAGTTAGGACTTCGATTCGTATCGACCACAACTATGTTTAAGGGCATAATGTAAGGGTTCAGATTGCCAAAGTCCTAATTACTACTTGTAAATTTATATTAAACTTGGCAAACATGTCAAACGAAACAGTTGGCAGGAAGGTCGTCGAATTGTGGTGTGTAGTTGTTGAACAACTTTCAACCGTGTAAGCATTGTGGACTACACCCTGTACCACTTACTTACAACAATGTTGTTGGTGAATTGCAGCATGGAATTGGGGGATATTTGTGTGTTCAGTGTAGCCATGTAGATTGTGCCAAGGCGAATATTGTGCCATATGGAAAAGCTCATGTGAAAAAGAAAGTTTAGGAATCCCAGCTTTGTGGTGAACACAAAAATTGGTACCGGTAAGTAATTAAATGCTTGGCTGTTAAGTTAAATATTATTGGTTCGGAAAAGGTCGCGGTGACGTAGTGAATGTGTCCGCCTCGCGATCGGAAGGTCAAGGTGACGTAGTGGATGTGTCCGCCTCGAGATCGGAAGGTCCTGGGTTAGATCCCCTGTGAGCATTCTCAAGATCTCCCCCAAAGACACCATGTACTGGTTCTACCCAGGAACGGACTCAAGAGTGTCTCAATAAGCCTAAGGCTTATTGGTTATATAAAAATATAATGTATTTTAAATTTTATAATCTCAGTATAACATGTAAACACTTTTTCACAAAGTGTCATTCATTTCTTGTTATTGCTTAATGGAATACCATACAATCTCGAGTACATTTTACAATATTGATGTCACAAATTCAAAACAAATATGAGGCGGGTATCCTCAATTGGTATGCTTTGGCACTAGTAGTAGTACGCTACGGCAATGGTACGCTTCATCCTGTACCTCTGAAAATCTTACCAAACATCCCTTGCTTGCAATTCGGGTGATCTAACAACTGAGCTAACAAGCCCGGATAGCACACATAATTCCTGAGTTTTACAACTTGGAACAATGACACTAAAATCTATAGCACTGACTGCCCATATGTTCCATCTCTTCATGGGGACAGTACATACATGCACAAAAAGTAAAATCACAATTGTTTTGTTATATGCACCCACAATTATTGTAATGACAATACATGTATTTAATATACTTTACAGAAGGTGATGAATCGCCATGCTGGAAAGCAACTGAAAGTTGTTGCTATGTCACTAAAAGAGAGTGCAGCAGATGCATCGTTTTCAATGGAAATGCAGTAAGTTACAATATATATAAATAAATTTCTTTTTAGCCATAATACTAGTAGGCAATTGTCTAAAGGGTGGAACAGCTGAAACGAAGTCTACATGTCTTTATGATTTCTCATTTTCTAATGAGTTTTAGAGTTTAAAAAAATCAACAGCTTTTGTCACAGTAAGGCTTAAATATAAGCTGGTTTTAATATCTCAAACAAATCACAGAAAATGATTTGCTCAAAAGGAGTTATATTTGCACTAAGAAATGTGACATTATATGAAATCAGTAATCCCAAATGAAATAACAATAGACTATTGAAATAACAATAGACTATTAGTAATTTCAATGTACAGTGTATACATTGTGAATGTAGTATGTGTTTCTGTTTGATAAGTGTGTGTTTGTTCTGTTTGATAAGTGTGTGATTTCATTGTTGATTTCTTTTTCAGAGCGATGGCTTTCAAATACAATGTTTATATGAGGCGTGTCGTGGGAAACCCGGGCTTAATGCAGGGCTCTCACTGGAAAAAAAAAATCTTTCGCCACCATGTTCGCCATTTTTTTTAAATCTGTCGCCATTTTCAGAAAATAAGAGCCAAGCTGTAGCAATTTGCAGCCATTCTTAATCCATATGTTGTTCCGTCAGTAAGGCATTTTTCTTGTGCTGTACATACATGTGTAGTGTGTGCGAAGCCAATTATTGCCAATTTTCCAAGAGTCCTTGAAATTTCTGGCTGGAGAATTAAGACAAATGTTGTTTTTAGAATTTGGAGAAGATCCGGATTCTAATGGCAGTTTTGAAGCCATTTTTACACTGATTGTATCTAGCTATGGATACATCCACAACGGTTACATTATCTTTATAACCACATTTTATACCTTAGATAAACTTTCGCGAGCTTTTCTAGCACAACAACGGTTTTATATGACATATAAAAATGTGTTTACGAGATTTAGGATATCAGAATGTGTTATGTGAAAATTTAAAGTCGTTGTAATCGGATTTGGAACCATATTCTACCAAATTTTACAGGAAAGTAATTTTTTTTTTTACAGTGCCAAGTTTAGGAATTAAACTAAATTTGGATAGGATGAACAACCAAACGCGTAAGTCATTTGTGTTTACGTTTTATGGTCGGGAAAAGCCGCACTCGCTTTCAAGGGACGCCTGTTTACACTTACTTATGTGTGCATACATGTATTTCACGCCGATTCGCCGATCGTTCACATCATTGGCAAGTGTAAACAACACTGCGTTTTAATTGGATAATGAAGATTTTTCTGAGCGATAAAACTCCGCCTGGAGGGCGGAGCTCACAGTGACTGACTGCAGCTAAAGAATGCATGTGCTAGTAACATGTCTGTGATGCGCGCACAGAGGCATATGTTTCCGGTCTATTTATGTCAAGTCGCTTACGCCATTTGTTTACCAAAAATTAATAAAAATACGTTTTCGCCACTACTTTTCGCAAATTGAAAGATAGGCAGCGAGAGCCCTGTAATGCATGTGCGTACAGTGTCGTCCTGGATTAGCTCGTGCAGTTCGCGCATGCTTATCTGGGACGACACTTTCTGCTGTTATGGTATTTTCTGCTTCGATGTATAGTCTCTTCTAACCATAAATTTGCTGTAGGCGAAAAGTGTTGTGCCGGATTAGCCAGTGCGGATTGCACAGGCTGATCCGGGATGACACTTTACGCACATGCATTAAGCCTGGTTTACCCACGACAGACCTCCTATCTATTATATCATGCTATATAAACACATATGTATTGCAGGGATGTTGCAGAAGAAGAAAGTATGCTGGCAAAAGTTGAAATGAGATTATTGGTGATGGTGTTGCAATTCATCCAGAAGCATCCCCTTCTCTGAAGTATGCAATATTTGTACACAGATATATTTTTATAGACTTTTAAGAATAAAATTGTAATTTACTTACTGAAAATGTAAAGTATCCTAAAGACTTGTCAAGCATACTGATTTGTCAGAGAACATGTAACTTTTGTATATTTGTTATTGTAAAGGAATATTACAACTGTCAAAACAGGACGGTTTTTGTGTCGCCTGAATTGACAGAAAAAGCCTGAAAAAGCGACATATAGGTGTTACTTTTGTCGGAATTGGCGGTGTCGGCAGCAGCGGCCCCTTTCGCTTGTCGGATCATAACGCTAAGACTATTAAAGTTATCAACATGAAACTTCATAGGTAGATAGATCTCATTGAGGAGAAGTGCAGTGCACAAGAACAGTTCTCTGCACCTCATACTGTTGGAGTTATTGCCCTTCGTTTATTTTCATACTTAATTATTTCCCGGAGCATAACTCTAAGAATTTGAAAGCTATCAACTTGAAACTTTATAGGTAGATAGATCTCATTGAGGAGAAGTGCAGTGTACAAGAACCATAACTCTGCACCTCATACTTTCGGAGTTATTGCCCTTTCTTTATTTTCATACTTAATTTTTGTCCGGAGCATAACTCTAAGACTATGAAAGCTATCAACTTGAAACTTTATAGGTAGATAGATGTCATTGAGGAGAAGTGCAGTGCGCAAGAACCGTTAATCTGCATCACATACTTTTGGTAATTATTGCCCTTTGTTTATTTTCATACTTAATTTTTGTCCGGAGCATAACTCTAAGACTATGAAAGCTACCAACATGAAACTTCATAGGCAGATAGATCCCATTGAGGAGAAGTGCAGTGCACAAGAACCGTTACTCTGCACCTCATACTTTCGGAGTTATTGCCCTTTGTAAATGTTCATACTTATTTTGTGTCGCATTTTTGGTTTTAATTAGTCTTTTCTTTGCAATTAGCCAGAGTGCAGTGCTTTTGAAGATCTCAATAAATCTGTTTAAAAAAAAAGAGCATTAACCTAAAGTGCTTCTTCATTTGGATTCATGTAAGCTATCTGGCGTCAGGCGACACATCCAACTCGCTGAGTTCTAGTTTAGACATTTATGTTTTATATGGTACAGTAATATATACAAATATGAAGAATATTTTAAATACGATAATGAGAACTATTTTGCATTATTGAATAATAAATCTTTCAGACAGCTGTTGTCCCAGCAGTATAGAGATGCCAGATAGGCTATCGTCTGATTCCGAAGATGAAGCCAGCTACGAAGCCCCCAGCGACACTCCAACTCATCCAATACTTCCATCCGATAGTGCGAAAAGAACATTAAAAACTGTTATTCCCAAGCTAGGACTTAAATAACCTTCATAAAATGAACGTCCGCTCCTGATTAATACTAACTAACTACTGAAGAAAAGGCGCTAAAAAGGAGGGAACTATTAGTACCCTCCCTTAATAATAAAATAATTTTGCGAAAATAAGTTAAATTGTAAATAAGTAAAATTATAGAAAACTCGAGGGTTGAACTCGAGGGTTGAAAACCAGAAGGTACCAACCGCCCCTGAAATAAATAGCAGTTGGTACTTTCGCGTTTTCAACCCTCGAAATACAAGAAGAACATAAACGTTCACTCTCCGTTCTGTGTTTGGCAGTAAGGTGTTTAAATGTTTTGTAAATATAACATTTGAATTTTACAATGTATTGTAATATAGTGTTTGACATAACAGTTATCGTAGTTGAATCCGGTACGGATATGATAAAAGGCTTAATATACAAATTATCCTCTAATGAATTCCTACCATGACAGCAGAAAGGCTCTAATAGTATAGCAGATAAACAGCAATTTTCCCGATAACCGTGCAATAGCTTACATACAAAATGGTTTTGGACTTTTATGTAGCTAAGACAGTGTTAATCACGAATACGCGTGATGACACCCTGTCATAATTGAGCATTTCCGTAGAATAAAGATGGCGGACAAGATGGCCAGGAAAAAAGACGAAAACTGCAAAGTCTGGGCTATTAAAGCTTTTTCGAATCATAGCTTTGTCCAGTATGGATGGATTTTCAAATAACTTGGCAGAAATGACAAGAACATTAAGACAAAGTGTCATGCGCAAGAATCAAGTCCCTAGGTCCAAGGTCAAGGACAAAATTCGAGGTCAAATTGCCAATATAAGAAATCAACCCTTAACATTTTTTACGGAGGATAACTTTGTCCAGCATGGATGGATTTTCAAATAACTTTGAAGAATTGACAAGCATGGTGAGATACAGTACCGCACGCAAGAATAAGGTCTTTAGGTCAAAGGTCAAAGTCACAATTCAAGGTCAAATGCCAAATATAAAAAAATCAATCCTTAACACTTTTTTTTTTGGGGGGGGGCATATTTTTTCCAGCATGGATGGATATTCAAATACCTTGGCATAAATGACAAGCATGGTGAGACGCGCAATAACAATGTCCCTAGTTGTAAGGTAAATGTCATAATTCAAGGTTAAAGGTCAAACGTAAGAAATCAATCCTGAACACATTGTCCGGTGTATATCTTTGTCCAGCATGGATGTATTTTCAAATACGTTGGCAGAAGTCATTTGTAGGGTGAGACGGACGCAAGATCCAGGTCCTTAGATCCAAGGTCAATGTCATAATTCAAGGTTAAAGGTCAAATGTAAGAAATCAATCATACCCCTTTTCTCTGGAGCATATCTTTGTCCAGCATGAATGGATTTTCAAATAACTTGGCAGAAGTGATAAGAATTGTAAGACGATGTCTCACATGCAAAAACCAGGTCTTTATGTCAACTATCAAGGTCAAAGGCCAACTGTAAGAAATATTGGATCATATCTTTGTCCATCAGGGATGGTTTTTCAACAAACATTCCAGAAGTGATAAGCTTTAGAAGACATTGTGTCATACACAAGGACCAGGGTATTTTGGCCAAGATCAGTGTCACATGTCAGAGGTCAATTATATGTTCAGAACCAATATTTTCATGCATGAAGTTACTATCTGAAGTTGGGTGGCGTATATGTCCCTAGATCTAAGGTAAGGGTCACAATAAATTCATAAACTTTGTCCTGAGCATAATTTTGTCAAGCATGAAATCATTTTTAAATAACTTGCCAGAAGTGATATCGTGTTGTTATCATTATGTGACAAACAAATGCATGAGACGGTATTTCGCATGCAAGAATCGCATCCCTAGGGCCATGGTCTAGTTCATAATTCAAGATCAAATTTGTCTAGAGCATAATTTTGTCACCCATGGAGGGATTTCCAAAAACAATTGTATGTTGTCGTAAATAATCACCACCATTGTGTGGTATGTCACGTCCTAGCACCACTAATAAGGTTCAAGGTCAATGTCAAATTTTAACGTCAAATGTCAAATATATTTGACCAGAGCATAATGTTGTCATGCATACGGGGATTTTTCAAAACGTTTGAAGAAATTACCGCAATCAAGAGATGGGGAAGTGAAGCATACAAGAACTATATCTCATAATTACCAAAGTTTTGATTACCCACCTAGATTATTTTGTTGTCTTGATATAGATTTAAGAATATACCTGGAATAGTTTTGATACCCAAACTCACCACACATAGAGAGGCTATGGAGATGAATTAGATGCACAAATACCATCGCTCTACCTTATTAATTTTATATTTGTTTCTGTTCAGTAATTGAATCTTTACCTCAAAAAAAGCTTCTTTGATAGGGGTATCTTTATGACAATGGCACTCTTGTTATGTCTTATAAATGACATTTATAGCTCACTCGTTAACAGCTCAAATACCAAAACCAATTAACCGGTTTATGAAATACTATTTGTTGCCATCCCAAGTGAAAAATGAAGTCTCAGGAACAAAGTCCTTTTGTTATAAAACAAGGTTCAATAGCTCTGGTCTGTCTGGTCCGATCTGGCCAATATTAGACATTGAATGAGACCTTATGGTCATGCACAAACAGTGCAAGGTTGGTCAAGATAAGACGAGATTGCCATGATGGACCAAACTGTGCACCTGAGTACAGGTGACGACAGAGACCAGCTCTGACATCTGAATGGCATCGCCAACAAACTGACCCACATCAGAAAAATATCTTATTGTTGTTGACCTTGAAATCGATATGTGCAATACAGATTTCTGCCCATGCCTTCTCCTGTAGTTAACTTGGCAATCGACAGGCTATATACAGGCTATATACCGATGCTACATCTGTTAATAACCTGATAATTTATAGGTGCAATACAGATGTATTTATGGGTCTTAACTGTAGCAAACAGGGCTCAAGCTTGTTTACCATGCCCTATCACACTTATATAAAACAGAGGTTCATCCTCATCACATGAGGTTCAATCATCCAGCTGATTAATTGTGTTTTGTTCCTGATTTGTACACAATAATTAAAACAGTGACAGTAATAAAGTCACCTGTCAGTGTTACGTTTATCATCGATAAGGACTAGTCAACCAAACAAATCATCGTACCGGAAGTACATGTATTTGCGTTTTAATTGTGTTTTAGGTCTTATGAATGATATATAGCTTACCAGTTAGCAGCTCAAATACCAAAACCAATTAATCAGTTACTGAAAAACTATTTGTTGCCATTCCTAGTGAAACATGAAGTCTCTATCCTGAACATAGTCCATTTTGTAGCTTTTTTCACAAACAAGTGCCAATAGCTCTGTTATTGATAGCCTATACAGGGCAATTCTATGGTTTATTATGACATCTTATGGCTATACACATGCACATTTGAAATTCGATGTAACTCAAAGTCCAGTTTTTGCTAATGTTCTCATAACAAAGGGTATATACCTTTACTGTTGTAGGTTTTATTTGGCCCATCATTACACATAGGTGAGATCTTATTTTCAGTGAATGATCAGTTCTCTTTATCACATGCTATGCCTTATTTCCCGTGTAATACAACCATTACGAATATTTCTATCTTACACATGTGTAATATATTATTTTGAGCGTTTTCATTGGCTACATATTCTTTGACTGACCAATCGCATGACGTTATTTTGGTGAAATGAAATGACGTTACGTTAGTACACAACTTTGAGAATTTACCATCTTATTTTGGTAAAATTAGAAGGGTTTTATTTCGTTTAAAAGCATGTGATAAAACAGATCTGACACTCGTCGTCATTTCATACCATATTTTATTAAACCCGTCCAGGAAATCCGTTAGTATGTTCGCCAAAGGCTCGCTTACTAACACATTTCCTGAACTCGTTTCATAACTTCTGGTATGAAATGACAGCTCGTGTCAGATCCTATCTATAGAGGCAGAAATATTTTTTCACACACAAGGGGCAATACCTCTGATCCGATCTGACCCATATTGGACATTGACTTAGACCTTCTAGTTGTACACAAACAAACATCTATTCCATTTTGTTGATTGTTTTGAAATCCTCTTGATATACGCAGGTTGTGCAAGTTTGGTCAATTCAGATGAAAAATGAAGTTTGTATGTTACACAAAGTCTATATTGCAGTTTTTATCATGAACAAGGGACACTAACTCTAGTGTTCCTGGCTGATCCGAACCAGCATTTATGGTAATACACAAACTGCAAGATTGCTAAAGATTAATTGAAAGGTGAAGTCTCTATCGCATCCAGGTGCACAATTGATGACGCATTACGTATGATGCAGGATAGTACCTGTACCAATAGTTCGCCGAGCTCGAAGTCTCAAGTTAGCTATCAAAAACGAAGTCTCCTTTTTTCATTTTTCTCACAACAAGGGGCAATAACTCTGGTGTTTGTATTCCAATCTAGGCCATTTTTTAAAATTATTTTTAAATCTTCTGAACCTACACACGCTGTGTAAGTTTGGTGAAGATCAGATGAAAATGAACTATGTATGTTGCACAAAATCCGTTTTGCAGTTTTTCTCGTGAAAAAATAAGCAATAACTCTTAAACATAAGCTTAAACATGAAATATGTGAAATACATATTTAAATTTCCAAAATTTTTTGAAAGAGATAACGTAATGATTTTTTCATACAAATGTATTATGTTTGTTCGGCGTACCTATATTTTTGATGAAAAAAAAACAACCTAAAAACTAAAAGTGATACCATGTGTTTATTTTGGATTGATTTGTTACTACATTGAGACAACTATTACAAATACAAACACCGCGAAAAACGTCAGACTGTCAGACATGTCTGACCATTTGTAACATATCCAAAGCGCTTGCCAGACATTTTGTCTGACAGAATTGTATCAAATTCTAATAATTTCACAGTGTGCATCTGACTTTAAATCTGGTTTTCTGGCATAATGTTGAAGGCTGTCAGACAACGTGTCTGCTGAGCACTTCATAAGTTTCGCGATGTCTGCAAATATCGTTTTCAACAAGAAAATTATTGATCAATCAATTACAAGACCAAATTTTAGACCAAGCATGACTTTTGGCGGCCATATTGGACGCCATATTTAATTGTGAGAGTTTCTCAAGGATGACAAGGTGTCAACATCCAGATTCTGTTATGATATCGTCCTGGCAGCAAGAGAAACCAAAACCATTTTATATATAAATCATTGCACGGACCACAGCACATTCTGCCAGACTATAAAGTCAGTATGCAGTAGGTACCTGCTATTTATTTAGTTGGAACTCCGCATAATTAGTAGGTACCTACCAATTATAAAGTGTTATTTCTACTCTTATAATCAACTCAATATGGGCTGAACAGATACAGAATCCCGGAAATTGAATTAAGTGGTGCAGACTAATGGAGCACATTCCTCTTTCTGGTTTGGCAATCAATAATATGCTTAAAAGTGATAAAAACCAGTAAATTAACTATGACACACAAAATTGCATTACCTCCAAATGCAGTTCTCAAAAGCGGGTCAATCAGGTTATTTGCGTTTTAATGCCCCGTTTTGTCGCAGCGGAACAGTTCAATGTAGAGAGAGTAATATTGGATAATCAAACTGTTTTATCATAACAAATACCACCGTTACCTAATATACTGTTATTTTTATCATATTCGACCACTTCATTGTGAAATAAAACAAGGTAATGTTTATCAGTTGTATCAATAGTATCAATAGGAACATCAAAACGACTAAATATTATGAAAAACTCTACGTGTACACGGAAAGAAGTTTACAAACGCATGTCTTGCCACTGCATTAATATAAGCATCACTGCGATTCAATATTGTACTGGAAAACTTGATATTAACATGTCAAATAATTTCTGAATAATATAATCAAAATATAATATACTCGTGGGCCTTTGTAGGAATTTCAAATCAACTCATGTTAAATGATACTATCATAATTGGACACGTGATCATATTGTAAGACATGTATAAAAGGACCACATACTTGAATTGTTACTCGTACATTATTAAACGACGTAAACACATAAAGACAGCACTAGTATATTTTACATTATTGTTAGACTGTTGAAGTTTTAAAACAGGTCCATTACACGGACTTCTGGATCGACTCCAAAGTACTATGTACAACACTTTTTAATACTGGTTTTGAGAAATTGTATGGCAGCAAATGTTTGAGTTGTGCGCATCTTTGAGCAGCAAAGAAGCCATAGCTGTCTGTGAAATGCGTCTCCTAATATGATAGGCCACATATCAATGCATATACATATGGGCTAATAATTACTGGAATGTCTGTCTGGTAAGGAGGAGGAAATTTTCCCTATATCCTTCACCGAAGCATATAAACTGTAAAATGATTTATTGCGTGTACTATCTATCCGACTTGAAACTTATAAAACGCTTTTTTACGAAATCGAAGCTTTGGGGTCAAAGGATCAAAAGTTCCTGGCAAAATTTCGACCATACCTAGGAATTAGCACGTCTGCGAATATCAAGGTCAACAACTCAGTTTACCAAACTAGTTGCCATATTTTTAAATTGTATAAACCTAAAAATTTAAAACCCTCAACTCTGGCATGTATTATCAAGTCACATGCTTACTCAAATTATCTGTAGTCAGTATTTAAAAATATTCTCCCAAGCAAACTCGCATTTAAGGCCAAAAAGGCCCAGTGTCAATTTTGTAACACAAAGTCAAAGTTTACATGCGATTGTGTTAAAACCATATTTAAGAAGATTCAAATATAAACATGTAATATATTCATACATTGGATATAGAATGACATTTAAAGACTGTTTGGATACGTTTGGACTTGCATTTCACCATGTTTGTTGGACCAAATTTGTACCATGTTGAGCTGTATTATGCCTTACAAGATAATAAACATCCACAAAGACTTACAAGGAACGAATAAACTCTGTAATTGCAGTCAGGTAACTTGTTTCTATATTCTTTTTAATACGTCCCGTGCAAGATTAGTTTTACCGTTTGTGGTTGATTGTTTTGTGGAAATGGCCAGATACAACATACTGCTGACAAACAGTGAATTTGGAATCTCGCTACAGATTATGCTATGTCGGATTAGAGCATGCACATAATGAGTGGAGTATTTTGTTGAGGCCCAGGAGAGGAAGAAGTAAAACAATTCATGTTTAAATCTTAAAATGTTAACGTTCTTGTGTATCGACAATAAAGCACAACTTGATAGGTTGGTAACTTGAAATGCAGGTTAAATTTACTATATCATCTTTATGCCGAAGCATAATGGCTGTTTTGAAGTATGTTTAATACATGCTTGTTAAAGGCCAAGCTTAATCCTTCTTTATTTGACCCCCCCCCCCCCCACGCACACACACACCTGGGGTATTGTACTCCTGTGTATTGGCACCATGCTGTGGTCACAGTGTGGCGACCATTATCAGCTGATAACAATACACTCTGCAGAGAAAACAGAGCACTTATCCATTGTTCAGTCAGCTGAGAGAAAAGATTGCAGATAATGATAAGAGATTTTATGCTGGACCAATACACAGGGTGGAATACCCCACAAAGATGCCAGGCATTCCTTAAACTAGGCCTGTAAGAAAAACCTCGGATATATAAGCTTTCGAGCGTTAATGAGCCATTCTAGGTTACAACACACGTTCAATACAAATTCGTCTATTGACCTTAACTTCATTTTGATTCTATGCAAACACATATTTCTTAAATTGCTTCAGAGTAAGTGTTTCTGCAGCATATGTATATGTGTTGTATTTGAGTAAATAATGACATCTCATGGAGTAATAGTAACCCTTAAATCTATTGTGATAGTTTTATAAACAAAATGCTAGTTACTAGTTACATGTTTGTCTACCATTATTCGATATCATAAATCTGAATAAGTTATGTGATATAACCTTATTTTAATCTGAATAAATTAATATATGTACTGTTTTTAAGAATCCTTACACATTTTTGAAACCCGATATCATTAAACATTAAAGTTATAAATCCCGATGCTTGCTACACATCTTTCGGATCAAAGAAATGATAGTTCATGTTAAGATACGTGTTTATCTACTTTATATTTGCCAACTCTATGTCATATCTTTTTAATTTATTTCGAGGACTATGTGATTTTAATAGCAGACCGGTTTAATGGCGTTGCTGTATGGATGGCCAACCTCCACATTGATATTTAACTTGTTCCAAGCGTATCTTTAATGAAATATCCACCGGCATCAACTTCCATCTGACTATAGTAGAATCACATCGGATACATTAAAAGGTAGACGCACTGAAGAAACCACCCTGTTGTTATGTTTACCTATTTAGTTATCTACTCTCAACTCTCAGTATATATATCTGGACCAATAGTTCAATTTAACTGACCGAGTTTTATATTATAATAAATATTATCTAAATCAGATCCGTCCAAATTTGAAATGATTTCACTTTTGGTCGCAGTGGTTACTATAAACCGCCTACGGGAAGTAACCGCTACAAGGAGTATGCTCGAGGGCTTATAAAACACACGATTATCCTCCCATAAAATCAACATTAGATTATTATAAACGCTACTTTGTTTTGCTTTTTTTATACAAGGCACTGGAAACATGGTAATATTTCGTATATTCATTCATACACTTTAAAAATAGTTTCTGAAAATAACGAATCAAAAAATGATAGAATAACAGACATTTACCAGCATAATGTTTATCATGTGGTCTAGTTATCCCCTCGTGTTCAACAGGGGAAACTACGTTCTTCCTTTGTGAACTCCACGCATTTTTCAATTGCACCAAATATCAAGATATACGAAATAATTATTTGTTTTCTTGGTACACTTCTGGTACAACAGCAAATGATTTTAATCAGATAATGCGCTCAAACAACGACACAATTATAATAAGAATAGCTGTGTACGTTTTTCACCTGTTGAATGAATATTAACAAAGTAAATTAATGTGCTGACATAAATAGAATAAATCGATTGCTATTACTTTCTTATCATAATGTACTCAATAAATATTTGTCTATGTTAGTATTTTTCAATTTAAAACAGTACGAAATGTTATATGTTTTGTTACACAACTCTATTTATGTATGCTTTCTTATTGTAGGCCATGTATTATGGGCCGGAGGCCTATATGTACCAAATAAAAACTTGAACTTGAACTTGCACATTGGACAGTTGATCTGTCTTCCTAAAATGCAAGGGCTGGTAATCGATGCGCGCGCGCACATCAAAGCTGGCATACTGCGCTGTCTCAAATAATTTTGATTTTCATGATAATTATAGAATAAGTATTTGTAAAAGAGTCAAACCAAAGTACGGAGGTCTTCTTCCTACGTTCTATGGGCTATCAAATCTTTGACACTACACCGTTACAATTGCCCGCTCAAGAACCTCAAAACGGAAAGAATCAAATGAGGCTTCATCCTAGACATAATATGGACTTAATAATGATACACTACAAATGTACTGTACTATATTAAGAGGAATAGTTTTTCCTTACAGAAAGGGAAAGTGAAATTTTATCATTTAACTGGCAATACGCGAGTATGAGGCAGCAACTGACGAACCAGTTCAACACATATACTTCAGTACGTACAGAAACCGGAGAATTTACATGTGGGTGGTAACACTGGTGGGCATCGATTTCCTTAATACATTGTGGTCCAACCTGTTAGTTTGAGTATCATCCCGCCTCTCTTTATACTTATCAGCTAATAGCTTAAGTGTACACATATTTTGAATACTTTATTGTGTATATTAGTGTAGCTTAAAACGTCAATGATATTCAAGATTGGAAATGCAATAATCATCTAATAAGCATTTTTACAATATAAATAAAAAATAATAATTGTGCAATGTTGTAATGACAGTCGGACACACATACATTCTGCTCAATTAATCGCGCGATACCAAGCCGAGGTATAATGATTTACAGCTACAAACATACGATGTACAATGCAAATATGTATGTCAAGGTGTTCATATGATGATATCAGACAGCAACCTATCACATATCTAGTAACATTTGCATATTAAAACAACATGTTGCTTTGCTAAAAGTGGATTCTAAAACATTAAAGAATGAACAGATTAAAACACAGGCAGATATTACTAAAGAAGACCCTTACAAAATGGATTAGAAATGCATTCATCCTCAAAGTGTCCCGGGTAATACATCAGCAGGAAATAAACGTGTTTAACATTGTACACAACAGTAACTGGAGTATTTTTATATTCAATTCAAGCTGCACGTTTGCTTTTAATTAACCAGTAGCAAAAACATAGATCCTCCGCCTTTCTGTTTGGCTAAGGTTGTTTGTCCAAGGATTTGAAGCAAATTGATTGGAATATGCGACCATGTACTATAATTTACCACTTATCTATATATAAACCTATAATTGGTTAACAATCCTTGATTGACACGTATTAGCCTGCATATCATATGGGCAATTGGACGACATGAAAAATGTCCCGAATTTGTACCTGGAATATAAAGACAGTTTTAATAATAGTCCAATAATAGTAGGTTAAAATGTTTTAACAAATAATACGATTATAACGATTTGAAAATGATTTTCACTTAAACATGCATTTTGAGCAGGATTTTGTTAATTCTAGTATGAGTTATATTTCGTGTTTTTACATATTATATGTATGTGTGTACATTCTTTACTAGTTTTCTATTGTTCAACACACTTTTCCTTATTCAGGGTTATGTTTATGCTGCTTAAACATGACTTCTGTGGAGGAATATATACGTATATACTTTATTGAAGCTGTCACAAGATATCGATGTTGTTAACTAATTAACTTTTGAAGACACTGTATCAGCTAGTCGGTGTCATTATTTACACAAATACTTTGTATTTTTCTTGTAATAAAAATATACCATCAACTGACGTCAATTTTAGAAAGTTCATGCGATCCAAGAAGTCTGTCAGGCATTATTTAAATTTCACACACGCCTTCGACGAACTGTACGAGGATTTGTAGGTGTTCATTAAACAAGACAAGACAAGACAAATATTTATTAAGACTTGCACAGTGTACATCGTCTAAACACTAAAATGTTTTACATACATACATTTCGTCACATTACAATGAATACAATAATAACAAAAACAATCAAATTAACAGTAATGTACAAATATATATTTTTGGTAAAAGCTTAATATAAATAAGTATAATGCACATTCGTAATTTCAATGGAGGATAACTACTTATAGTTATCTCACAACATTAAGACAATTATTTCTTATAATTAGTGCTTCTTTTACAAATTTTGCTAACTTAATAAGTTCGCATCTATTAGTTGTATTTAACAATTGGTTGAATTTGTAAACAGAAGGTCTATTGTAATAGCATTGCTTTAAATACTTTCGCCTAAGAACCGAGTATGAAGAACATTTACAGACAAAGTGAAACTCATCCTCGTCTAATTCATTGCAACAAAGACAATAGCGATCGTTTCTTGGGATATTCTGGCCAGCATGTCTTCCAGTTTGAATTCTCAGTGGCAGAGCCGAAGTTCTAAGCTTTGTGACATAGTGTCTTAATTTTTTAGGTAGCAAATTTAAATAGTATTCATAATTAAAAATAGGCTTAAATACACGATACATATCTAAAACAGAACTATTAACAACAGATCTAAACCACTCTTGTTATATGTATCAATTACAACATTTTACAACAGAGCTTGGATTATTAAACACGTAAGACAAACCGTAATTGTCTAACAACTTTTTAAGATTTAAAACCCAGTATGAACGTCCGTTGCGGCAATCGTGTAAAGCTTGCAAATATATGGATTTTATAATAATATTTTCAGTTTGGGTAATTTTAAAGCAGTATTTAACAATCCTTACGTATCGATGAACAAAAAGTGGGTATCTACCTAATTCGCCATAAACTGTAGCATTACAAACATTTTGTTTAACGTTTAACAGTCGTTTACAGAACTTTAAGTGCACCCTTTCCAATTATTTTGACTTTGTATTACCCCATACATCACATGCGTAATTCAATGTAGACCCAACAAAAGCATCGAACAGTTGGCATTGTGTTTTGGCATAGTTAAAATCGTTTACTACTTCAATTTGCTGACCGTCATATGTCCATTTTTCAGACGGCAATAGTCTTCCTCGTTTGCGGAACACCATTATTTTAGTTTTATTAGTATTTACCTTTAATCCCCAACAATTACAATAATTAGATAAAAGATTTAAGTGGTTTTTGCACTTCTTCTGGAGATTTGCCTATGATTGCCATATCGTCGGCAAATAGTAACAATATCAGTACAATATCATCAATACTTAAACCGGAAGTAGCTTCATTCTGCAAAAATAGTTATAAATCCTCTATAAATAAAGAAAATAACAAAGGGGACATAACTCCACCTTGGCGTAGAACTACAGCATAATTACAATATTCTGAATATGATGAACAATGTTTAACACATGACCTAACATTTTGGTACATATTTTTTATTATTCTTAATACCTTCAATGCCACATTTGAACATTTTTAGCCACAATGCATTTCTATATACAGTATCAACGCATTTCATCATATCAACGTAAATGACATATAATCTTTTATTTTCGTTAACATATTTTTGAACATAGGACATAAGGGTGTATATTGCGTCAATTGTTGAGCGCCCTTTTCTAAATCCGAATTGGGCATCCGAAATGATGTTAAAGTGATTACAAAACGTTTCTAATCTACTATTAATAACTGAAATAAATAGCTTAGATAAACAACTAAGTAGGGTAATTCTTCTATAATTATTAACATTTGTAGTATCGCCTTTCTTATGTAATGGGATTATAATACATTCCGTCCATTTCTCAGGATAATGACTAGAGTTCAATACCGCATTAAACAAATCACGTATATGCAAAACTAAAATATCAATGCATTCAATTAAATATTCGTTCAAAATACAATCACTTCCATGGGCTTTATCACGCTTTAACAGTTTAACGGAAGCTTTTATCTCGTCAATAGTAAAAGGCTGATCGAATTCAGGGAAACGTGAATTTGGTTAATCAAAATTATGTGTTCAACAAAAAGTTTCAGCCTCATCGTTTACACAATCAAACAAACCACTACTTATGTTCGAGAAACACTTGCTAAAGTCTTCTAATGAAATATTATCAATTTTCGTTTTAGTATTTGTTTTAAAATATACCCAAAAAAATCTCTGGTTCTATGATTTGTTAATCCTTCGATTTCATTAACCTTAATTCTCAAATATGTCTTTTTCTTCGTATTTATTAATTTTTTATACTCTTTTTTATAATTCAGCAATTGAATGCTATTATTGTCCGACTTATCACAATTAAACATATTCAATAAAGATCCATAATGAGCATGTGCCATTTTACATTCAACGTCAAACCAATCTACATGCTTAACAGCGCTACATTCTTCAAATTTCGGTTTGTTAGAAATAAAGTGTTCCTTTGAAAATAAAGGATCAGCAACATTGCGAATAACACCAGTGAATTTATCCAATGCAATATTCAGAGAATCACTGCTTGTACAATCAATATCGTCAATAATTCTGTTAAATAAAGGTAGGCTACAAATAATGCCTGATCTAAACTGGTTACGCAACGATTCGTCCATTTAAACTTAGTCTCTGTAAACGACAAAGGATCAACAATTTTATTGTTACAATATACAGAAAATGATAAAGGTGCGTGGTCACTGAACTCGTTAAAATCATGTATAATAAAATCTTTAATAAGTGTGAAATAATCTGTTGATAAACCTTTATGAGAAAAGTATGTAAATTGACTCGTATCACCTACTCTACCATTCACAACACGATAATTTGAGGATATACACAACTACACGTACCTTTATACTATTTCTTGATTTACACTGCCAAATATGTGCATGGTTACAGCTGTCAAATTCTTCTGACGTCAGTTTAAGATAGTCACAAGGTCATGCATGATGATTGAAAACAATATAGGTAATGACAAACAGCTGTGTTCCGTGCCGATTTTGCAATCCATGATGTCTCTCAGGCCGGTAACAACTTGTACACACGCCTTCATTAAGCTGTACGCGGTTTAGTGATGTTCATTAACCGTTCCTTTTTACTATTACTTTATAAGAACCGTCAAGTATTTGCATGGTTACATCTGTCAAATGCTTTTAGGTAGTCTACGTAAAAACAGAAACGATCTCGTTTCTTGGTTGAATATATTGGATAATCGGCTACTTGGGAAAATATTGTTGATATTTGAATATTCTGACCTAAATCCAGTTTGAGCCTCGTAATGACCATATTTTCATTCCACCAACACCTAAGAATAATGTGGTTCTACTACTACTACTACACTTCTACTACCACCACCACTATAGTTCTTCTAGTCATAAGTCAATTACTATGCTACTAGGATATGAACACGAATGTACAATTTTCCTTGAACTTAATGGCAGTCGTGTTTTAAATGTTTATTAACTCCAGTAATTTTCACGAAAATTCTAAAAAACTGTGTATAAAAAACCCGGGTTAAATGACCAGTGACAGTTCAATAAAATCGGACAGTATACGGTTTGTAGTTTATAGTAATTATGATGGATGCCTATGTCGGCTGAAAAAATATTGTATTTAATATCAAATAAAGGTGACGCTAATGGTGCTGAAAAAATATTGTAACCACATTCACCAGTTAAAAGGGTGTTAATTTGCTTACCAGTATGAAATCAATTTCTGGATTACATCCCTTTACTTGCATTCAAACTTAAGGTCAAACGCACATACGTAGACTGAATTGACAAATAAACAAGAAATGTCTTTAAAAAAGACAATCGCCGTTGAAATTACAATCGAGAAGTCATTTCACCCGAAACATAATACAAAAGGGACTAGATGATCGGTTACGTGACTTCTCGGACCCCAGCTTTTTTGGTCCCCACTAAAGAGACTTCTCGGACGGTAGATTTTTCGGACAGCATAAGAAAACTTATCGGACCCAAAATTAATTTGAGACAAACTCAAACATTAGTAATATGTGTATCGTGAAGAAACCGATTATACCTTCCACGTTTTCACCGGTGATAAATGAATAACCTACATGCTAGTAATTTACGTTACTATAATTGTTACAAATATTTGTCAGACAAATTGTTGAAAATTACTATATATCAGACGAGTGTACATAGTTATGTTAAATTATATATTAAACGTATCATTCGTTTTGCAAATAGTGTATTCATGCTACGCAAATGAAGTAAAAGAAACTTAAACAGCTTTTCGACGTATTACGAGACTTCTTTCACCACATTTTATTTATAAAAATATGTTAAATATTTTTAGAGATTGAATAAAATCTACTGGAGAAGTTGATAGAAAGGTGCAATTATAAATAATTCTTAATAAAACGCTGCCGCGATTCAAATTATATATTAACATGCACAGTAAGTTTATAAATATATATTCCCCATTTATTAAAATTCTCGGGTTTATGATTCTCCGGTCGCTAATTGATGCATGTATATTAGCACAGCTATACGCGCGCTATTTTAAGAAAGATGAACCCTTTCTCTGGAGTGTATTGAATTCGCTAGAATAGACCATTTCATCTTCGCCGAATATCTACGCTTGGCTCCGAAATAGAGCACACAAATTCTCAGATATCGGTCAATCAATGGGATCATTGTAATTGCTATTTGTAGAGCGTGCCGATGATGTAGGCTAAAATAATCATTATTTCATTGAATATTACACGCTCATTCATAATTATGCTCAGTTCTAGAGTTTTTGTCGAAGATATGTTTATAACCTTATTTTAAACGCTTATGTAAACAATTATAAAAATTTTAATCCCCCAAAAATATGCAACAGTTATATGTAGACATCAAATCATTGTTGTAAGTTTGCATTCCCTAAAATAAGAAAATTTGCTCAGTTCTAATGGCGTTCAGTTTTCCCGCTCCATAAAATAATCGCAAGAAATCGAGGCCAAAACTGATCTTAGCTTCGCCGAAAAAATAAAACCGCCTTAGAAGTCTTTCAAACGAAACCACTTCGGTGTGAGGTACGTTTAATTAAAAACGTGCTCCTCACTTATTCTTACGTGAATGACATGTCAGCTGTATTCACGCATAAGTTGTTACTATATATTGATGATACTGTAATTTTAGTTTCTGGAAAAGTATTGATGAAATCGAATCACTACTCAGTAAAGAACTAGCTAGTGAGGAGGTTATCTATAACAAACTTTCCCTACAGTTGGGCTAAAAAACTGAAGCTATGTTGTTAAGCTCTAAATAGAGATTCAAAGCATAACCGAATCTATATGTCACTTGACACGGACATGCTATTCGGTTTAAGGATTCAGCGCAGTATGTAGGCGCTACAGTTGATCAAAGCTTAACATTTGAGTCCATGGTCTTGTCAGTTATACAGAAAGCCCATTCTATACTGTGTTTGTACAGAAAAAGGAACTTGATTAGCATACGAAAAGGCTATTGGTCGATGCCCTTATTCAGTGAAATTTCGATTACGCTTCTTCAGTACATTTTGTTTTAGATTTAGGTTGTCGGTCGGTTTCCTCTGTAGGTTGGCTTTCGGTTTCCGACAGAGTTGACTTCAAGGTACTTTGTCATATTTTTAAAATATCTCCCCATGACGCTCCTTCCTATATGGCAGAAAATATTTTATAATCCATTTCTATTAATAATAAAAATACAGGATTCAGGGTAAAATCCACCGAGAGACACTTAGAAACGAGATTGAAGTATGTAACATGATATAATGAATGCAAAACTGGTTAATTTTTTTAGTAACTCCCACATATTGACCTGTCTTAATCTGACATTAAAGCGACAATATAACAAATGCAACATAAAATATCAACGTTTCGTGAAGTGTTAAGCTTTTATAATATTGTATACATTGTACATAAAAGCGACAAACTTCTGTCAGTGCCCTTATTTGGGTACATAAAACCGTAGTTTTAATTAATGATAACACGTTTTGTCTTTTGTTTTCAATGTAAAGTATAATCTTCTTAGGAACAGACATTCGAAAGGTCAGCCGAAAATGCAACTACGCATACAGTCATATTGTCATATATACTGGCACACATTAAAATAAAATACTAACTAAATATTTAGGCTTATGCTGAACTACGATTTGGCATGGTACATGTTACATGGTACATTCATTAGCTATACATATTTTAGAGCAAAATTAAACAGTATAATAGCAAAATCAGTGGATGCGTACGAACTCTTATTTCTTCATTTACTATTGCACTAAATGCGTTAGAAACGTTAAACCGAAAGGTATAAATAGACTCAAAGAAGTCCATGCCTTGTTAATGCAATGTCACGGTGCGGAAATGACGATAGTGTATTAAAATATAATATACATAATGTGTATATTATGCTCCGTCCGTATTGATAAAGGAACTGGCAGAGACAGTTACGTCATTGTACATGCCATGCTTTGCATACTCTGTCTGTGTTCGTCGTCAGCTTAGATACTGAAATTTGCGAAGGTTTTTAAATACTGAATATATGCCTAATAACACTTATATTGTGAATATAATGCCTAAACCGCTTTAGGAATGAAGCACGACTTAATTTACCTTACAGCGTTTTTAACTGCTATTCAAGAAAGTCGACTTCAGCGCGATGGGTATTTATGTGTAACAACAAAGTTATTTAAATCAAAGCAAGTGATTATCAGTCTAACATCTTTCAGACGACACATGTTTTACTCACTGCATATTAAACAAGGCATTTAACTCGTACTTTGGTAGAGCCGCTCGCTACCTGTCACTGGATTCATGAATGAAGCGACCTATTTAAAAGATACAGGTAAACGCACGGCTTCGTTTTACCATTCATTTAAAGGGGTTTGCTGCGCATTTGATTTGACATGAAACGTGGACTCAAAGAGAATGATCAAGAATGCAACATGATCATTTTGTCTAGGCCCTATAACCATAAAGACTTCTGGCAACATATAGCATGTATAAATAATGAATAAAATGCCTTATTTGTTGATGTGTCAAGAACAAATTGTATAGTAAGCCCATCTAATAAGACAATTATAAATATTATAATTAATACAGACGCACCCTCACAACAGCAGCGGCCCATGTAATGACCCAATAGAATTCAAACTGTATTAAAACACGCGATATTCTGAATATCAAACTTTAGACTTTAGTAAGAATTAAACAGTTTAATTTGAAGTTGGGAAAACGTGAACAAGTTCCCATTTTTTGAAATCGTTACAAGGTGTACACGATCAAATTTCTGTCTGAAGTCAAAAACAGAAACCTTTCAGATTTTTTTTAATAAAAGATATGATTTGTCTGCAGTTGTCTACAGACGTACCTTCAGAAATAGCACTGCTTCAGGAAAACCGGGTTTAATGACACAATTTCCGATTTCTACTTTATAAAATACTATCTGTCTAAATCATGAAACGACGTTGCCAATAACTTGACATCGCGATTAAATACATTAACAGAATGTAGAATAAAATTATCCGGAGTGAGAGATATTGATGATTTTAAATCCCAGCCAGCATCGATGAATATTCGTGAACTTACAATAGCTTCGCATTTTACGATTAACATTCATCACTTGCTCAGTTGTTCAAAGCTTCCGACCAATTGCTTCCCTCGAGCACAAGAATGCACCTAATATTTGTTTGAAATTCAGATACACACATTTATATCATTTAGTATTGTGTTGTGTCAAGCTCTTTCCTGGTATCGTTAATATCAAGAGATTCATTTCAATTTCATTATTTACTCAAGATATTTTGAAGCAATATTTTTCCTTAGAGCTTAACCGTTGCAAGTAATTTCTTAAAGCAAGGGAATTTCTTTCAACACAATTCTTTTTGTTTTCGTTAGGTTTCGTTGAGGATGTTGGGTCTTTGCCTAGTAATTTTGTTGTTGGTGTTTCACGTTTAAAGTTATACTTCAATCGACTTATGTTTTGCAGGATCTTCATTTGTTCACTGTCAGTCATTGCATCATAGAGGTACATTTTTTGCATCAATGGACATGAATTTCGCGCTTCTGTACAAACATATAGATTCTTCGAAAGTGTTACAGGTTAACAGTATTATCCATATATTTGTCCTGGCAGCTAAATATGTGTCGATGAGCTCAAATGGCTTTCAATGGTGTCTCCAAGAGAAACGGACTAGATATTAAATTTTTAATTCCCAAATATGATCGTCATCCACTATTGATTCCTTGTTAACTTTAAACCATAAACAAACTAGCTACATCTCTATTAAATGTTAGCTTAAATTCTTAGTTTTTTGTCTACTGATTCTCAAAACTTACAACATAGATCATGAAGAAGCACTCGTAACATTTCGATGTCTGTGTTTTTTCCCGCAAACCCTTCTTGCATATTACGTGTCAGCATGCGTCTTTATCCTGCTTCAAAGGTCCAGTAAGAACATTTTGGCACACTGAAGGGCGGTGGGCAGAGCTTTTCCATTGGGTTTTGTATGGCTTGCAGGGTTATGGTGCTAGAACGTTTTTGAATAGTTTCATTAATATAATTTCTTTCCTGGCGTAAGTGATAAAATATAAATGATATATATTTTAGAAATGACAATCTCGTGACACCAAATTACTTGAAATTTGCATGTTCAGCAGTTTATGTGTAGGCAGCATGTGCCTTTGTCGAACTCGCGACTTCAATATGTGTTTCTACGGGCGACTAAAACAAAGCGAGATGCATTTCCTTAGAAGTAGCATAACACATCTTTTTTTTTAAGTTTGTAAGAAGAGAGATAATCTTTCCAAAGAGACTAGACTGGGAACATGTGAATCAATGTGGCGAAAGAGGCACGGATATTTTGGTATTTAACAATGGGATCCTAAGGGAATTGGATTTACTGGTTTCTAACCATTATGCCATTAAACTAAACAGATAAACAACTACAAATCAACATATAACAATAAACCGACCAAAACATCTGCCATTACACACATCTGAATTACAAAACCTTTAATCGTTTGATATGGCAAATCATTTTGGTTTGAGAAAAAAAAATCAAAACAGGCTTCAACGCGAATCAACGAATCAGTTGCATGTCAAACATCCCATGGAATAAAATTTAACAGTATATCCGTATGAAGCGTCAAATTTATATCACCGCACGTAGAGCGATCATAAATTACCTTAACACTCGTTCTTTCAGGGGATGTAAAATAACCGTAAGAAATTGTATACCGCTTGACATAAACGATTTATTATTTTGTGATTGCACAATAAAATCCAATACTTTATGAATTATGGTAATATTTTACGTACCTGACAACGATACTTGGGCAATTTATCAGAAAGTTGTAAGCGCTTGTTTATTACAAAAAAACGCATTCATTATTGAAATAATTATTTATCATTGTCACTTGGATATTAACAAATAATTGAATAATTTCACACATTAAAATAAATGCGTGCAGTGTATGGTTTGAATAAAGATCGTCCTCACTGTAAGAGAAATACAGGTTAAGTGGCTGTTGTGTTTGGTTGGTCTTTTGTCCATCTTATTACATGGCAGAAAACATCAACCATAAATTATCATATTTGTAATGGAATTGATCTAGAAGAATGTCATCATTGCTTTTTATTTATATAAAGCCAAATTGTCATCCATCTTATAAATTGTACTGTATTATGATTGTGTCTGAATATTTGGAACCATTTATTGCATTAGATGTCTGATACAAACATATGAATACAATGAAAATGGCGTTGAATGCAAAAATGTCAGCCAGTATTATAAAAAAAACTTCGTTGATTACCCTTGGTGTGTCATCCTGTGGTTTCCTTAATCCTACCCCATGGGAAGCCTGTGTCTATTGAATCGCGTTTCACTGTTTCAATATATTTGAGCGTGTTCATAGTTAATTCGTTGTGATACTATTTGATTCGGAATTGTTTATTCGCGAATCGTTAAATGAAGATAGATAATTATATATATGCCGATGACTTCCGGATCATGGGGATCGAGAAGCTAAACGGGTCCGATGAGTACCGATAGACAATGGAGCAGCTGTGGAAGCGGAAGCTGAGGACGTTCAACCCTACGGAGACAACACCAAGGACTGATCGGTCGGGAAATGGCGCGAATTCGAATGTTGGCAATCAACGTCACAACGTCACTTCCGTTTAATAGTATAATCACATCAATAAATGCCGCTGAAGAAGACCGAGAGGTCGAAAACTACGGCTAATGTTATTTAATCGTTTATAGATTATATATATATATATATATAAAGAGATATAAAGAGCAACACCATTGTGAGCGGTTGTTAAAATAAAACCGGCTTTTCAACGCTATCTGACTCGACATAATTTCAGTATTGGCAATATTATATTCTGCAGATGACTGTCCGAACTTTTAAATGACTTGCTCTCATAATGGCTTATTAACATGTACATTAAAATTCGCTATTTTCCTTAGTTGTTTGTTGCGGCCATTAAAATTTGCGGCCTATAACATTTCAAATAATGTTAAATCAACCCTTTTATATGTCATTATATATTCCGAGGTCTGTAGCATCTGCACTTTTCAGTAGTATTGGTTCACTTCAAACTAGCATTAGTTTAGTAACACATAGCCTTGTTCCCAATATCCAGAAGGCTGAAAAAAGGCATTCACCATTTCCTGTACAACATAATCTTTTCGGATTTTATATTAAAAATTGTGTGACAAAACTGTGTTTTCCTCATAATTTTATGCTATTCAACACTTCTTTGATTAATTGTTAAACGATTAGCTAACATGTTTAATTTACAAATACTAATCTGTCCAGTTCAATAACATAGAACCTTGTCTTCTGCGTATATGGACATCATTTCCTAAAACAACTCGTTTATTATCTAATTTAGAAGTATCAGCAGCAATAGCACTCAATTATTTTGTGTTGTTGTTTCCGTAAAAGATATATATAATTGCTTAAATCGGTGTAGAAAATTGTTTCACAAACACTAAACACTAAACAAACATATCGACTCACAGGCATTTTGAAATTATCGACAACATCAGAAAGTGGTTTATTGTGTGTGTTTAACAGTTTGGTATAGCCATCAATGTTTTACACAAAGTGTTTATGCGGCAAAGTATACTTTCTTTGGTGTTGGTAACAACCGGTCGGGGACTGGGCTCGAACTGTTAACAAGAATCTGACTTTCTCAAGACCTGTTAATAAACCAAACATATTTTAGATTGTATGTGTCTGTGGCTATTAAAGTGACTAGAAATAAGCTTTTTTCACACTTTCATTTTGTCAGTAGTGATTACACGATGTTCAAACCAAAACTGTGTCTGTGGAGATTATTCCTACAATTTTCAACAAAAGCAATCACAATCACGTGTAAGTACAGCCTGTTTAGACTTGTCACCATCATTTTATAGTGATGTTTTAAAACGGTTACGTAAGTGTAAATATGCAAAATTGGATGCTAAAACGTTATTTATAAACGGATACGGTCTTATCAAGCAAAGGGGTATAATTTGTCGATACCCAGGTAACACCCGCCTGTTAGTTTTTTATAGAGAAATTCTTTTAACTCTTAATAATTATATATTGTCGTTGGGTAAACAGCTTTAAATATATATGGATTTAATCTAAACAGTAACAGCTTTAAAACCTATCCCCAAACGCGTTATAACAGATTAACAAGTAAGTGTTTACGGCACATGGACACCAACATATGATATTTGGTATTTGATTCACGTTTTGTTGAATTCACAATTTTTCATTTTCTGTTTGCATAAGTACATGCAGTAATGATCGTTGTAATTTAATATTAAATGTCTTAAAATCTTGTCAACAAGAAGGAATTTAGTTGATAATAGTATTTACTTCATTTCATCGCGCATCAGAAAGTTGCAATTCTGTTGCTCTAGCGAACAATCAACCATTGAGTAATTAAATCATAATTCAATTGAATTAATATTCTCTTTTATTACTATTTAATTCGAATTGCAATGCTATGAGGTTAACGTTTATTTACAAGTGCGTGTTTTGTGATTAATTCTGTACTAAGGTTGAGGTTTGGCATGCCTTTAAACCGGTTTAAACCCCCAATGCTTTGCATGACCGTTCCAAGGCGGTGATTTTAATCATATTTATGCTGTGTGCTGTGTTGTATGTAATGTCCTGTATTGTATAGGCACTTGGTCACTTGCCTCAAATAATGGACCAACGGATGGTATTAAGGGTTCTCTTCTGATGATGTCTCTGGAGTTTCATTATTCCTATATTTGTAAGTTACGAAATGCTTGTTTGTGACAGCAAAGCTTTATTGGTCAGAGTATCAAAGTTCCTGCCAAAATGGCAACCATAGCTAGGAATAAGCACGTCTGCGAATTTCAAGGTCAACAACTCAATATTCAAAACTGGTTGCCACATTTTTCAATTTTCTAAACCGGAACTTTAAAGACTCAAATCTGGCATGTATTACTAAGTCGTATGGATGCTCAAAGTCTCTGTAGTCAGTATTTAAGGTATTCAGCCCATCATACTCAATGTCTAGAACACCTCAAATCATATTATTTTCACGGAGGGCATCCATATCTGGACTCTTCAGCTAAATTTTAGGAGATTTTACCGTTTTGTTGTCAGATATATTTAGTTAATTACCATACCCCCTCTTTTGCTAAACACATCAAAAACTGAAAAGCTAAAGGCATCTTTACAAGTGAAATACTTTATTAATATTTCATAAACTCCATATAAATATACATTTATGAATGCTATATTGAACACATCTTATGAAAATAGTCAACAATTATTCTTTAATGAATTTATATGGACGTAATCTGTACTCTAATTGCTACTTATATTTATAATCGATGAGAATTTTTCTGTTCTATGTTTTGATAGCTATACACAAAATGTGATAAATTTGCTTATTTTATGCATGTTCTGAATCTAAACCATAATATATTTTATTATTGGACTATAAGCCACACAATACATTCAAAATAAATAAACTTTACCATGAACATTTGACAAATTAAGAAAGTTTCTAACACTACCCTCATACAAAACTGAGCCGGATTTTGTTTCCTCAGAAATACCTTGTTTTAATCCTTTTAAATAATTACTGAGAACCTAAGACAAATACTCCCATAAAACTTTTAAAAAATTCTTAGATACAAAATATAAGCAATATATAAAAACTAGTTCCACAACTTTTGAAAATAAAACATTCAAATTAAACTTTGTTTCATCATTGCATATTGTATTATAAACCATATTTATTCAAGAAGTCTAAAACACAATATAGAAGTGTGAACAAAGGAGTTGTATTAACTAAATTAACAATTACTACATTTTATAAATGAAATAAATATATACATGATATACAGAACCAATATGTGCTGCATTAATACCATTTTATCTAAAAATTTAAAACGTTCCAAGCCATGTCCATCATGAACTTTACTGGTTTAAACAACGGCTGTTTTTTTTAATCAGCTAATTTGTGTTATAAAAGTTTCCAACGTCCTTTTTGCAACTGTAATATATGGCTTTCCATCCATTATATTTACATGTTAAATACTAAATAAACTGTCCGCTACCTCAAAGTTAAATGTTTCGTTGGTGCATGAGGCCCTCTGCCGTATTATTTTTATCACGTCACAAGAAGACCCAGAGAATCAATGTTACTGGCCTTCTCATTTTTGAGCATCAGCTGGTTGCGCCCAGATGTTGATGAATATGGGAATGCGACTGCTACTAGCGATGCATCTGGTTGAACACTTAACAGCCTGGTCGCCATCCAACATGTCGCCCATCGTACTGGATGTGTGTTTGCTTTTCTGAACAGCAGGATCACCGTAAATAGTTTTTAGTACACAGTTTTACAGAAGATTCTACTTACAGACTGATATTAATTACGCAACAATCATTCCTTTAATAATTGTTCCAAAAAGACTTGTTTTAACTTGGACGATTTCAATGCGATAAACGGTACAGTCGTTTCTTTTCCTAGCTTTGGCGCTTCTTAAATTTAAATATTAAAGCGACTTTGTCAGTGATATGCGATGCATTGTTGCTTTAATATAATTTCAAGCAACATTATATTGACATTGTGTGTGGGCACAAATACACTTGTAACACATGTCTGCTTGAAAGCTGCTATATTTCTGCATTGTAGTGGTCATTTAAGAACATTTAAACATTTTTCTGTTGCAATGGGTTGATTGTAGATTGTATAACATTGTAGATTTGTGTTTGTCAAAATAGGAAGAGGTTTGTAAGCTCAACTCTTCCCTTATTTCGATATGAGTTCACAGGTTTACAACATCACGTCAGGCAATTGCTTATTAGTTCTGGTTCGATTTTGCATGTCATACATTCATTGTTGGGGCCTTCCCCAGGATTTTTTTTCAGGCGCCCCGGTCCAGGGAGGGATGGGTTAGGGAGGGTTGTCCCCTCCCAACGTTGAAATGTTTGTTTCGCGGCATGTGAAAAATGACATTATATGGTGCGTTTTAGCTTTTAAAATTTAGGCAAACAGCTGTTCATTCTTGTCAACTTTTACACGAAATGAAATAAAAGAAACATCACCGTTAAAACGTTGCGTTTTAGAAGCATCGGGCGTCAATTTTGTTGCGAAACTGAAAGTAGCTAATATTTGTTTCTGTATGTTTATGTCCAGTGCGCATCCCTTTCGCACAGTAACGTCATGTTCAAACCAACTATTCTCGTCGCCTTTCACTTTATATTTTCATTTTATGTCCGGGAATTTTAGCAATCAAGATTAAGCATTGTAAAAACACAAAAGGCATATGTATTAACGGTATAGAATACAAAATATCTCAGTTTGCAGATGATACCTCTTTGTTGTTGGATGGTTCCGAAAACTCCTTAAACGTTGCTCTAGACCTTCTCCAGGATTTCGCATATTTTTCTGGCTTAAAAGTAAATTTTGATAAAACTAATGTAATTTGGATCGGATCCTTGAAGTACAGCACCCGCTCGATAAAAACAAAAAATAAACTAACATGGGAAACAACCAGATTTAACCTATTGGGAATCTTTTTTGATGTTGACCTTAATCTTATGGTTGATTAAAACTTTTCTGACAAATTTATTAAAACAATTAATATAATTAGTCAATGGAAAAAACGAAAACTTACACAAATTGGTAGATACTTATATTACCTCTGTTCACTCATTGTTTTTTTTGCAATACCCACACCAAAGAAAGATATTCTTGATAAACTGAATAAAATATTGTTTGACTTTGTTTGGGATAATGCACCTTATAAAATTAAAAGTTCAACCCTAACACAAAGCTATGAGAAAGGTGGATTACAAATGATAGATATTTATGCATACTGTAACAAAATGAAGCTCTCTTCGATAAGTAAAATATATACATTTTATGATAGTAAGTGTGTAATTCTTATAAGGTCCATTCTTGAGGTATGTAAACATTTTAACACTCGAAAACAATATATTGCCATAGTTAACAAATGTTTTAAAAATGATTTTTGGTTTGAAGTATTTTCGTCTTACGAACAACTTCTGGATGTGTTTGAAATTGCGGATGTTAATAGTGTTCTTAACATGCCCTTGTTCTACAATGACAAGTTCAAAATTGGTGATGAACCCTTATTTTTGAAAGCACTGTATGACAGAGGTACTAGATTTGTGAGAGATTAAGTTATTGACTCAAACACCTTCTTAACAATACCAAATAGGAAATATTACGGGAAAATCCTTGAACTTTCGTTATTATGAAGGACTTGTAAAATCAATAAAGAACTTTTATCAGAAATGCAATGTACAGTTTAATACAAATGATGTTCAAACATACGGCCCGTCTGTGTCACGCTATGCAAAATATTTTATAAGCCATTAAATCAAAAATAGATCAAGTTATGATTGTTTCATTCAAAACGGCATTGAACCTATGTGTAAAAACAAATTTTGTCATTACTGATGAGGAATGGAAATGTATTTTTAAAACAGTATTTGACATAACAAGAGATAGCTTCATACAATGGTTCCAGATTATAATTATTTACAATATACTAGGTACACATTCCCTTATGTACAAAATGAAATTGTGAAATAATAATCTGTGTACTTTTTGTCACAAATTTGAAGAAACGATTGTTAATCTTTTTTGGTCTCGTGAAAATGTAAAATGCTTGATTAAAGAAGTAAACAAAACCTTGTTGAATAATAGGAATATAAATAGTATGACAGAAATAGACTTCAGAACATTTATGTTAGGTAGCACTAACAAAGATAAACAAAATCTTAACATACTGTGTCTCGAAGTTAAGAGATAAATTTTCACTTGTAGAAAAGATAAAATAATACCAAATTACATTGGTCTTGTAAATAGTTTAACCTTAGCCTACACCATATACAAGTCACTTACACATTCAGAAACAGAAACAAATTACTGGTCGCTGATAAGAGCATTATGCGAACCAAATACCTCTGTGCAGTAAGAGCATAATATTAAAGGAAAACAATTCTAGATAAGTACCGGGTATTAAAGAATATGAACAAGTGATATTTCCTCTTTGTTTTTTTGGTAAACGTTTGCAGCAAAATGTACCCTATGCTTTTTCATACTTATGTTGTCTATGTATCTTTTCCATGCAAAAATGTAACCTACTTAATACGGATAAACCTGCATGGTAAAATATAAGAATATTGGCCTTTTCGTATGCATTATCATATTACTTTTATTTGTTTAGCTATTCAATACAACACATTGAACATTTTCAAACATACAATTCCATTGTTTGCATGAATTGTATATTTGTATGGCTGTATGTTTATTTGTAAATGCATATATATGATGGAAATAAAGAAATGTTACACACACACACACACACACACACACACACACACACACACACACACACACACACACACACACACACACACACACACACACACACACACACACACACACACACACACACACACACACACACACACACACACACACACACACACACACACACACACACACACACACACACACACACACACACACACACACACACACACACACACACACACACACACACACACACACACACACACACACACACACACACACACACACACACACACACACACACACACACACACACACACACACACACACACACACACACACACACACACACACACACACACACACACACACACACACACACACACACACACACACACACACACACACACACACACACACACACACACACACACTCACACACACACACACACACACACACACACACACACATACGTGTCTACTGTGTAGACTGAGGACACCTGAAATTTGCAGTCGACTCGGGACACCATTATGCAAACATCGTATGACTTTCTAATTTCACATACATGCTCTATAGTGCATTTCCATCCTTTACAGCTATTTATTTCTTGTCTAAAATATAAGGATAAAACATGTCATTTTACAGACAAATGGGGACAGTTGCTTGATACACTTCACACTGAGGACAGACCTATCACTGAGGACAGACCAACCACTGAGGACAACTTACACACAAACAGTGGGGACTTCACACACCATTGTCTGAGGACATCACACACAAAATATATTTAAATTATAAAAATATCGTATTTATTAAAATATATTATTTTACTCTGCTTATTATGTTATTGTTATTATTGAGTAATATTATTCTTTGATATTTGATAACAGCGACATATCGAATATATCGGATATTAAAGTAAATGCACTTTTGTTTTATTCGAACTGGGCACAGCCCAACCACTGAGGACTTACACACAGTCAGTGACGACTTTACGCAACGCTGTCTGGGGACATAACACAAAGTTTTGGATTATATTGCTTCTCTTTAATTACAAATTTAGTTTTAAAGCCATTATTATATTAATAATATTAACTATAGCATTGTTAGTTGTTCGTATATGAACCGAACATGATCAGAGGATCATTGTTGACGCTATTTGTATTTGGATTTAGTCCTTGTGAATTACCAATATCGAATACATATAATAAATAAGTATAAATTACTTTCACCTAACTTTCCTCTATCGGTAAAAGCGGTAACAGAACAGTTTGCATTACAAACGCATTTGGAGTGGATAACGTTTAAATTGAAATCTGATTCATTAAAATGGAGCAGTTCAGCGCACTGTCGATAAAATCCAACATAATGCTGTGAAACAGTGCAGATATGCTTAGAACATGGGGATATTTGAGTAAACTGAAAGAGATGGCGATGTTTGCTGCTAAATTAACGACGACGGGTATATTTTGCATTGACAGATATTCAATAAGTCGGTCTATAAATGACCGAAAATGCCACTCCGAGCATGCTTAATTATCAAAGTCAAACTGAACATTTTTATTCCCTTTACAACTACGCTCCCGATAGGGAAACAAAACAACAAACCAAAAACACGTTTTCTGGTATAGCGGTTGGTATGACCGACTGACTGATACCGTGTACTACGTCTTCTGTCCGTCCATACAATATACACTCATGCATCACATAAACATGCTCAACTATATCATACAACAATACATAGTACAATACAGGTCACAACATTATACGGCATACTGTATGCCACCACGAGTTCCGCTCGTAAGAAACTATCAAGGCAGCCACGCCTACAGTCTCTTCCGGAGACAAAAATCCCAAAGTGGGATAACTATAATATATTCTATATTATTCCAGTATACAACATGGTGGATTGCAAGCATTAATGATCTATGATCTTAATATACAAGGATATTGTCACACTGACACAACAAGGTACCACCGATAGTATAACGGCTGGTATGACCGACTGACTGATGCCTTGTATTACGACATCTGTCCGAAAATACAATATGCACACATTCATCACATAAACATGCTCAACTAAAATCATAGAACAATATAAAATACAATACAGTTCACAATATTATACGGCATACTGTATGCTACCACGAGTTCCGCTCGTAAGCAACTATCAAGGCAGCCAAGCCTTACGTCTCTACCGGAGAAAAAAAAACAAAGTGGGATATCCATACTATATTATTCCAGTATACACCATAATGAATTGCAAGCATTAATGATCTATGATCTCAACATACAAGGATACTGTCACACTGACACAACAAGGTACCACCGATAGTATAGTCGATGGTATGACCGACTGACTGATACAGACTATTACGTCTTATGTTTGTACGAGTCATACATACAACACATGCATCACATAAACATTCTCAACTATATTCAACAATTACACAATACACAATATTTCACAAAATTATAGAGCATACTGCATGACACAACGAATTCCGCTCGTTAGCAACTCGTTAGCAACTATTAAGGCAGCCTCGTCTAACGTCTGGGCCGGAGACAAAAACCCCTCAGTGGGATAACTATGCTATATAATACCATTCCAGTATACATCATAATTCATTGCAAACATTAATGCTTGATTATCTCAATTTACAAGGATACTGTACCATTGATATACAACAAGATACTATTAATCGTAACATTCAGTAATAGAAAATATTAAATAATATTTATTGCAATGATATGAGGCGTTATTATATAGCTGTACATGTGCTAAGTAGTAGAAAATTGAACAAACATTCATTAAAACAAATGCCTGTAACGCTCAATGTTTTGTTTCTTATTATAATTAATATATTTTCTTTTTTTTAAATATAATAACATATTATTTGCATTTGTATCAATAACGTTTCAAATCACTTCGCTGTAAATGATTTAGAATTAACGTGTATATCTGTCAGTCAATCCTAACGCTGAATGCCTAATCAGCTCTACTCGTGCAAGAGAAAAACGTGAAATTACCTATCGGATCTACATTGACATATTCGTCTGATTCGCTTTGCTAAAACGCCGAAAATTATATTTTTCGACAACAGAGGACGAACGAACAGCATGCATTATTACAATATGTAATATTCATTTGATTCATTCGTATATAGTCCGAATGAGAATAGCACCCTAAACCAGATCGATATGTCGTCTGTTAAACACGCGTTCACTAGTCTGTAGTTTGTAGTTATTTATTTGAGTAATTAACGTAAACGAAGCTCCGGAACGATATCTATCCATTTCTTTTCAAGAAATCTATTTGTTATCTTTTAAAATATAACTTGCGTTCATAAATACCATTCAGCACCCGTACGAGGTCAATTTAAGGGTAATGGGAAAAACCGCAAATTATATTTGTCAGAAAAGCCGGACTCTGCACCTTAGAGTTTAATAAATGTGGTTAGATTACCATTTCTTATACTTATTTTTAACTGCATGACGTTATTTAATATTATTTTGAGTGGCTAACGTGCGAACTCACGCTTAATATCCTACGGTGTCACGTTAGGACCACTCGTTGTTTAGCATTGTCAAAATCTCTCTCTCTCCCTCTCTTCCCCGCCCCCCGACCCACCCACCCACTCCCCTCTCTCTATGGATTACGATGGCGAAAATGCGAAAGCACGATTCGATGGCATGAGACGACGGAGCGATAACGCGAGATTACGATGCGAGAATGGGTAATCTCGCGTTTTCGCCCCTGTAAATACAAAGGTCGAACATTCGAGAACACGATATTAACCTATAAGTCTATTATTAATCTTTTAATCTAATAATATCTCCATATTAATTTTGCGATCTTGAATCGTGATCTCGCGTAATCGCTTCGTTATCTCGTGTCCTCGTATCGTGCTTTCGCGTTTTCGCATTGCAATCCAGAGGTCGACAATGCGAAACAACGAGTGGTCCTAACGGAACACTGTAACATCCCCTTAAAGGTTTACCCACCGCGAGGAGTTCTTTTAAATAAACAGCAGTGACGAATACCACTGACGCCGCATTGCGCAGGCGCCGTACTTTTTCCGCATACATCGTACCATTTGAAGGCTATATAATTTAAAATCATGAACTATTTCACAACTCCAACATGTGCATAATGTTCTGAGTTGTTCTTTTAAGACACAAACAGAACAATATAGCGTACAGACCGTTATTTCATTATCATAAAACATCACTTTCATCATAATGTGTACAACACTAACATGAAGTTGTTTAGTGAAACAATTTTCTAACTGAAGAAGTCTCAAATTTTAGTTATTGGTATTTAAGTCTCGGATTCAGGCTCTAAATGTTTGTTAAAACGGACCCAGGACACAAGGAAAACTGGAGTTGATTATTTTTGCGACCGTCCACTGAGGACAGTGTGACCCACCACTGAGGACAGTGTGACATGTCACTGAGGACAGTGTTTGCGAAGTCGACACATCCATTTCAACATGTTTTAGTCAAATATGGAAATAAACATATGCATTTGAGATGCTGATGAGCTTCTAACAGACACTGAATCTTTCATAATGTGTGTTGGTATGGTGGCTGCTTTATGCCATCTTTCTGGCTTGTTAGCGGGTTTGAAGGACGCCAACACGACAACACGCCATAACGATACATATAGGCTCCAGTCCTACAGCGTTCGTACAGCGTCTTAACGGCGCTTGTAAAGATTAAAAGAACGCCGCATTGTTGCTACTACGTTCCCACCGCGCTCTTTCCAGCTCGTCGTGCAGACGCCGAGCCACGTCGATGTCTTTGAATATAGAAAAAAATAATCTCGGCGACAGGGCGTTCTAGGCGTTGTCGGGGCGCCCAAAGTTGCTGGCGACTGCACAGCGCGCACCTCTGAGTTCAGCAAATATCTTGGACGCCGTGGGTGCGTTGCGCGAAGGCCGATTTGCTGTAACTGGGGTTTAATGGTTCGAGAACATGATAACTATTTCATTAGTGTCATTTATTACATGCGCACGCGATAGTTATTACGTGTGCCTCACGATAGCTATTACGTGCGCAGGCCATAGTATTACGTATGCACGCGATAGTATTATGTGCGCACGCGATAGCTATTTTGTGCGAACGCGATAGCTATTACGTGCGCAAGCGCGAGCTATTATGTGTGCACGCGATAGTTGTTACGTGCACACATGATATTGATTACGTGCGCACGCGATAGCTATAAGGTGCGCACGCGATAGCTGACTAATGAGAATAGGTATCTGATTATTGGTCAATTATTACTATAGCATGAGAAGTATTTAAAAATGATTGCTTAACACATACGTTACGATTTTATAAAGACCAAATATTTATTTTAATGATTTTATAGAATTATCCCCGGGACACTTCGTGGCCGAGGAAAATCAATTGTAGTAGTCAAATCGTTATGCATGAAATATAAATGAAGAAGAAATTGCAATATTATCAACGGTACTGTAGTTGCGTACAATTTTCATTGACGTGCACGGCTTTTGTAGGTGTTAGTTCAAGTCGACTGCAGCCGTGTATCGAAAATACTTGTGTTTATTTTGTCTTAACGATACACCGTACATAATTCTTATTATTTCATTCAGTTGAGTGTTTCATTGTTGAATATATGAATTTTGAACATTTGGTGAAAACATAAACTTTGAACAAGACTAGTCTATTCACAGCGCTTGCAGACATTAAGAAGACGCCAAAGCGTTGCTAGGGCGTTCCCACCGCGCTCTCTCCAGCGCGTCGTCCAGACGCCGAGCAACGTCGATGTTATTGAATATGGTCAAAATAATCGCGGCGACATGGGGTTCTAGGCTTTGTCACAGCGCCCAAAGTTGCTGGCGACAGCACAGCACGCACCTCAGCGTTCTGCATATATCTTGGACGCCGTGAGTGCGCCGCGCGAAGGCCGATCTGCTGTCACTGGGGTTTAATGGTTCGGGGACATAGGAACTATTTCATTAGCGATAGTTATTACGTGAGCCCGCGATAGTTATTACGTGCGCGGGCGATAGTTATTACGTGCGGACGCGATATTATAACGTGCGCACGCGATAGATATTACGTGCGCAGGCGATAGTATTTCGTATGTTCGCGATAGAGTTAGGAGCGCACGCGATAGCTATTATGTGCGAACGAGATAGCTATTACGTGCGCACGCGATAGCTATTACGTGTGCACGCGAGAGTGATTACTTGCTTACCCGATAGCTATTACACGCGCACGCGATAGCTGACCAATGAGAATAGGTTTCTGATGATTGGTCAAATATTACTAAAGCATGGGAAGTATTTATAAAATGATTGCTGATCACATAGGTTACGATTTTATAAACACCAAATATTTTTTTAATAATTATAAAGAATTGTCCGTGGGACACTTCGTGGGCACGGAAAATCATTTGCAGTAGTAAAATCGTTATGAATGAAATATAAATGCAGAAGAAATTCCACTTATGTCAACGGTATTGTTGTTGCGTACATTGTAGGTGTGAGTTCAAGTCCGACTGCAGCCGTGTGTCGAAAAACGTACCTGGTGTTTATTTTTTCTTAACGATACACAAAACATTATTTTTGAATACGTGTCTATATTTGATGTACCCCTTAAACCTACTTAAGACATGCAATCCATTAAATCTTAACCCTATTAACAGCTTTACAATCATTATGATTAAATGTAATAGATAGAATTGGGAATACCTGGCATTCAGTGTCAAGTTTGGTCACTAGCAGTGGATTGCTCACAGCAAAGAAAGTGACACAAAATGCAAGATAAACAGACTGAGTCATGTCCTGGCAAATATTTTAGTTGGTATGGTGTTTATACAAACAGTTCTGATAGTCTATTGGTCCGTGGCACATTAGCAGTACACAAACAACATAGTCACGTAATAAAGCTTATTATCATGTAGAGAAACACATTTTCTGACAAAATTAACATAGAGATTAAAGAAACAATGGTCTCCAGAATATCTTCATAACTTGCTATTTTTGCTTTTTTATAAATGTTCCTATCGGAAATAATTGTATTGTATCAAATCCGAAAGCATAACATTTAAATGTATGACATCGTTTAGCATTCTCTACATCTATAATTCCAACCATTTTGCTTTGCTACATTTTGTTGATTATCTTGAAAAAGGCAGAATAGCCGAAACATCAATATATATTCAACTAAAACTGTGTGAGTTTTTTTATGAAATATTTATTTAATTACTGTGGAATCACTTGAATTCGAGGAACACAAATTTCGCGCAATACGTTTGAAAATTTGAAAACTAGTCCAAGAAGTTAGAACCTCAAGACAAGAGATTTTTAATTCAAAAAAGCAATTAGACCAAGTTCATCTAAGATATTTGATTCCATTTGAACAGGTCACTATATTCTATACAAAATGATGATAACAGTACACTGTAGTTGCTAAAAACCAACTGGGCAAAAAACAGCAATTAAATTGAACAGTCGTCAAACACAAAGTACTCCAAGAAGGCACTGATCAGAAACGGAACATATTTTTTTGTGCACACACTTGCTAATGAAGCTTCTCATAGTTTCTTTTTAATCGGGCCAGTAGTATTTGTACAATATATTCAATTCACATAATTTCAGCAAAGTAAAGGAAATAATTTTAAATTATATATTCACTACAGCAGTCATCCAAGCCTCATCATTGAAAAGAAGCAGTGATATGTAGCACTTTAGTACAGCATTCAGTACAGCGACGAGTGTTTGATGACACTGACATAAATAAGGCAACAACATATTTTGTTTTTGTTTTGTTTTTTCAGCCATAATACGGTTTTGTATAAACTGTTTAATCATCGTCCATGATCTCTATTGTAACTCTACATGTTGACGTAAAAGCTCTGCACACTGGTGTTTTCCAGAAAGTTCGGTAGAAGTAGGTATCGAAAACAACACAATAGTCTTTTCCCCTTCAGTCCATGGTCTTCTGTCACTGGAGACTTAAAATAAAACATACATGATTAGAAACTTATTCCACTTCGTGAAAATGCTGTACCTTACAGGCACTCACATTTTATAATGGATTTTTATGACCTAAAAGAAAAGGAATATTGAAAATATGAGGGCTAGAAAACTTTATTTATGCTTCGAATCATAAGTCTCAGTATTGTGTTAGTAGACAAAAAGAGTTGCCTCTACTGTGCAAAAGTTTGATGTGCAGATGAACGATGAATACAAAATACGCAGATAAGCTCAAAGACCCCTTAAGGCTACCCCAGTGTGGATCCAACTTGTGACTGCTATACTGACAAACTGGCATACTTCTTACTGTATTATCCGGATGAATCCTATGAAAATAGTTTTCAACAGATTACACAACAAAGAATACCTTGCTCAATGTCGCTTTGGACCTCCATTATATTCTAGTTCAGGTTCTTGCTCATCTGGTGCAACATCACAGTCATCGTCAATGTGGTCATCAGTACTCTGTAAATAAAAAAGTAATATCCAATCTTACTGACACCAAACGAGGACAGTGTAAACTAATACTGAGGACAGTGTAACCTTCAAAGGGGGACATGCAAAAACACAATGACATTATTTACATTTAGGTGCATAATTATTTTCAGAATTAAAACAGAATTAAAATTCCATTCTTCCAATGACCCTAAAGTTAATTTAGGGCAAAAAAACTAAGCAACCCACCAGTACTTTTGGTTTCAAGTAATCATTCCTATGTGTAACAGTAGCCAGCGCTCAGAAAAAATGGTGTTTGAAGTCCAAAGGCAAATAAAATTAATAATATTAATGAATAATTTTACTGCGGCTTTTCTTGGTTACAATCATTGTTCAATTTGTTGTAGGCAGAAATATGAAGTCCTTCTTTATTTGGATCCAACTTGTGAATGCTAGGTTGATAGACCGACTCTTAATTAACTGAACTAGCCGGAGATATAGGTAAACCTTTTTTCAACAGGTTTCACACCAAAGAATACCTTGCTCCAAGTTGCTTTGAACCACCATATGTATCAGTTCAGGTTCTAGGCCATCTGGTTCAACATCACAGTCATCGACACTGCAGTCATCAAGACCTGTGTAAAAAAAAGTAATATCTAATCTAACCGAGACCAAGTGAGGACAGTGTAAACGCACACTGAGGACAGTGTAACCTTCAAATGGGGACGTGCAAAAATACAGTGATATATATACAGCATTTTGCATGTAGATTTAATGTCTAATTGTTTGTGCACCATCCTGCTTAATTTCTGTGAATAACTGGCACATATGACAGACAAAAACTTTGCTGAGACCCACCCTTAAGACAATTTCAATCCCTTAGCCAACACTACACATTGAGTCACTGCCATATTAATTCCTTGGAAGCCAATGACCTTGTGAACATAAGAAAACAATTTTATTAAGCATTCCACATTGTTTACAGAGACTTGTTTACATAGCAAAATGACAATTATCAAATAAATATGTCACAGATTCTAATAGACATATGTCCATAAGACACGGATGCCCCCACATTCCACTTTTGTCTGAAAACTCCCATAATATCGAAAAAAAAGTTAATATGTTTGTAAAGTTTCATTGCTATAGCAGCAAAACTATTTGAGTTAAGTGCGATACAAGTTAAAATAGACATTTCTTTTGCAAAAAAAAATCCATAAATCCAGGTATGTCAAAAACATCCAAACCAAAATATGGAGGTGCGCAATTGCACATGCTGGTTAATATGTGTGTAAGGTTTCATATCTCTTGCAGTAATAACTAATACTTTTTGAGTTATGCACGACACAAAAATCTGACGGATGGACAAGGGCAAATATAAATGCCCTCCCCCCTCTGAAAGTGGGGGCATAAAAAGGAATGTATACATTAAATTTATATAAGAACACGCGAAATAACACTCATGACCTGCCTGGAAAAAATATTTTGTTTATTAAAAATCATCAATCAGAATAAACTAGAACTGTCATTGTCTTGTCTGAAATACCCCCCGAATGCCACTTAGTCAGGGGACTTTGCTGGTTTGGTTTGATATTCGTTTAATTATAACATATACATCTGATAGTTTTTATATATATTATCCAGACAAAATTCAAATATATAAATTAACAAAGGGCAATGACTTTATAAAAATTGAAGCGAGAGTTACTGCACTTGTTTACTTCACTTCCCCTCAATGAGATCTATCTACCAATTAAATTTAAAGTTGATAGCTCTTTTAGATATCGAGTTGTTCTCCGGACTAAATTCATATATACAAATTAACAACGGACAATAACTCTAAAAATATGGAACACGAGTTATGGCTCCATGTTGCTTTGAACCACCATATGTACGATCAATGCCGACATCAGTCGACATCGGGAGTTTATTACGGATACACTACCTTAAGTTCATTCAAACATAATAATTACACAGATTGATTACTGGTAAACCTACCCAAAACTTCCGATAACATCAAGTGTGATATTCAAGGAGACCTCCGATAAACACTAATAATTTTAACACTCCTTTTATTTATACTGTTAACAGCATTGTTATTTCAAACAATCTTTTGAATTGTAATGCATTTTTAATCAATAAAAAACTTAAGTATTTGGAGGGTGCCTTGTTTGTTGACATCCCTTATGTGTAAACCTTTACAAAAAATGTATAATACTAACCAATTGGCTTATAATGTCTGATATGAACTGGGGTTAAATGAAATATGCTTACTTTTTATATAATTTGTCATATAATCACCATTCCATTAGTCAGTTTGTTGAAACAAACACAATATGCAGAATATGCTGAAACAAACACAATATGCAGAATATGCAATAAAGCTGATCATTTACCAATCCACTGACATATAAATCAAAACCATGTTTGTTACTTGCCAATTTTGACCAAGAATCTGGGAGTTGTTCTTTCTTGTCAAGTTGACTTGAACTTGAAGACTTTTTATTCCGAGATACACTTTCACTTGTGCTATTTACACTCATTGTTTATACATAAAAAAACAACATTTGCCACGGTTGTTGAGTACACACATGTGATAAATCCATAAATATCATACGATGTTCTTCATTATTTTTATTGTTATTTGCAATAATCACTGAAATTTGTAATGCCATTTTCATATTGTCCGCCATGTTGGAATATTGACATCACAACACTGATGTCTTGATGAGTAATGTGTTTACCTGTATCTATTTTTAGATCTGTTGCAAGAACATGGGCTATTATTAGCGGCTGAAGGCTTTATAGACTTAAAACCATTTACAATTTTGTTTCAGCGATCGGCTAATTGTATTAAATCTTTAGAAAAGAATGAAATAAAAATAAATTTCCCGAAAGTAACTTTTATTTTATCCGATCTACATTTTTTATTCCCTAAATCCGGTCATGTACCGTACATGTATTACTATACACATCCATCAAATACGTTTTTGCCCATAAAATAAATAGCTCCTATAATTATTTTATCAATATCATCTCATTTTTAATTGGTTTTGACCATGCAAACACAGTACTTGTCAGGTGTCCAGATTTAAGTACTGTCCGGGTTTATGCCCCGTATTTTGGAGAAAGACTTCAATGCATAAGCGAAAGAACTCACAAAATTATACCGCTATATTTAACACCATAATTATAATTGTAAATTTCAAAAATCTTACCATGTTATTTGTAAATTTGTAGTTTATTCCCACTTTCGACTCTAACAATGGCGACCGTCTCCCAAATTGAACGAAACGATGACGTAACTAGATGACGTAACAGGAGTGCGCATGCGCAATGTCATCGTGTGTATAAAACCGAATCTGCGAAAAATGGTCGAAATGTAAAATGATGATACACACGCCGAAAAATGCTAGGAATCGGACGACAAGTGGGACTCTTCGATTTGACAAGTTTTTTACATGTTTTGTGAAAAAATAATTATTTTGAAGCATATTTACTCTGTTGACAAGTGAGGACGTCCTCACTTGGTCAACGAGTCCTCATTCGTTGCTGTGTATCCTGATGGATGTCCTCATTTTACCGTGCATACAAGAGCACACACACACACACACACACACACACACACACACACACACACACACACACACACACACAACTATTCTCGTCGTTCTCGAATATTTAGGTAACACTCGATCTTCTTACGGAGCCTTTTGTTGTTCGATTAATTATGTTCATATGGGCATGCGTTTAGTGTTTTAACACTGTTTTAATCGTTTCAACTGTTGAACATAGTACTGATTGGATAATTGGTGAATTATACAGATCTTGATTAAAATTATACATTTATGTAATACACGCTTTGTTCGTGCAAAAATGGCGGGACAATTTCCTCGTAAATGTTGTGCCTACGCGCGTCAAATGTTAGTAAAGCACATGGTCCGTACACGCACGCTTTCCATGCGTGGAACGTGACGTCGTGGTTGTCAGCAGACATTTCGCGCTCTTGAAGAAAACACGAGTTTTACATGGCATGCATGTTATACAAGACAACTTATGTTACGAAACTACAACAGTAACACTGGATAGGCTTTTCCGATTATGATTTCATATTGATTGCGGCTTAGGAATAACTGCAAATTGTTAAACTTTTCGGCGAAGTGACACTGGCTTTGATCATTCACCGACTTGGTTGAGAGTGAAAAACTTCCTTTATGACGCAAGAGGTTAGCTTTCACAGCAGGTACTGTCGGTCTACTTTAGTCAACATAACTGATTAATTGATAAAACAGGCGCCCCGGGCGATGTTTATAAGCGCAACACTAATTTAAGGCGCCCCGGGAATGTTCAAGTTAAAATTCAAGCGCCCCGGGACCGGGGCGCTAAAACGGCCTTGGCAAGGCCGTTTACAACATTCAATACAGGCAATTGCTTATTAGTTCTGGTTCGATTTTGAATGTCATACATTAATTGTTACTTCGTTTCTTTTTATTTGAGTGTTAATGATAAAAAAGAAAGCAGAATACACGTAGAACTTGTATGTATTGTTATAGTACTCGGAAAAAAAACACATACAACCCTACTTTTAATATCTGCCCAATATCATTGTTTCGGATAATTCATACAGACAATTTACCAAAGTACCAAATATTACAATAATACTATATGATCGTATTGTTAGAACACCCGCTTTAGACAACACTGTATTCTTCCTTTAATATAAAACAACTAGAAAAAAATTGGATATCAGGAATCATACTTAATGTTTCTCAGAAGAGCAAACGAGATAATTCAATCATTATAAATATATTGCTTCTTTCAAACCAACCATTGTTTAGTTAGAATAACAAAAGGAAAAAAAAGAAAAAAAAAGAACTCTTTGAAGAACAACTTCATAAAACACAATATAAACAATAAATTGTATTTTGGTATTAGAAATCATGCAGCACCTTAGTTTTGTAATTGCATGAAAGAATAATGGTACGCAGAAACGCACAACTTGAGATCATTCTCTCCACGTTTACATGAATTGAACAAGACGTTCGATTGTTTGGTGGTTTGTTTGACACAAGTCATGTCTGTTTCTGTGTGTACATGTTTCGCTTTATTGGAACTGGAAGAACATAATAACTGAAAGCAATATCGACATAATCGGTATTCGTTTTCTAGGTCTGTGCGAGCACTTGGCTGTCGCGGATCACACCTGTTAGGACAGAAATCAACCAAACTATTAGCAAACATGGATTTGAATGCATACATGGGTCCGTCCGTTGATACGGGTTTACCTAATTAGGAGCCAATAACGAATGAATTATGAATGAACGCATCGGGCAGACACGAATGCAGGCATCCGTCCGCGTCGTTTTTTTCTGCATGTCAACCATTTTTTATTTACATCATGTAATCTGACCATGGTCACATGGAAGTTGTAGCTGGCCGATGCTTGATACGAGCTATGCTCGGAGAATCAAATCTATGTGGGCCCAATTTATAGTGACCGCTTGCGGATATATTGTTAATAACAACATTTTTTTATATAAAAAATAAAGCAGATAAAATGTATATGCATGTATGGGCACTTGTTGACACTCGTATAAAGTAAGAACACGAAGTTTCCTTGGATAGAGTAGTTTATTCTCGAGCGAATAAACATTGATTCATCAAATGACAGTTAATGCACCTGAACAAATATGATAATCTTTATTAAAACAACCACCACATTACTATTTGGTAATAAATTTTGCCAGAGTGTAAAATACAAACTACGCAACAGTTAGATCAGAAGACAAAGTAACTTCAAACTGCATGTACCTGATTTTATTAAATAAAAAAATGTTTATTGGCAAACAAAATTTGTTGATTTGGTTTTTATGATAGGACCCCTTGTAAACATGGTCTTTTGATGTCGACAACTGCAAAGTTATTTTGAAAATATATGAACGACCACACACACTGACAAGAGTAGCAATCGGTGCGTATTTGTTAAAGGGAGTAAGTATGTCGGCGAACATCTACTTCAGCATTTTAAATATAAGAACAATGACACTCAAGAAACGTCACCAGGAGAGAAATCTTATAATGGTATAGTAATGAGCAAATCAAAGGCGTTTACAACGAATATAGTGTTAGTAATTGTGTTTATTATGAAAATTCGATAAAAACAAATAAATACAAATACTTAAAAAAATAAGTATCGAACTCGCGCCAATAGTGGTAGAAACCAATGACAATTGACAGCGCTTTAACCAAGTGCGCTATTCTGACTTGTAAACATGTACCAGTAGCAGCAGCAGTTGAGGTAGTAGCAGTAGTATTACAAATAGTAATGATGCTTTATTTGTATTATTGATACATACGAGTTGTAACTGATTATCAAACACGTGTGTCGCTCTCTAACTCCTTGTCCGTTCTTGTTAAGGTCCTTGAAATGTCAAGCCGGTGCTAGTGTCGCTCTCTTATTTGTATGTCCGATCTTTTGTTGGGCTATAAAATTAACAAGTCACCCCGGTGCGATTTGCGAGTTGCTTTCTGTGTGTACGACATGATCACATGCATATAAGGCGTTCCACGGTTCGTTCTCTTCATGTCTAAATATTAAATATGAAGTTGTTCTTCAAAGGGATTTCTAAGTTGATTTATTACGTTCGATGAATGTTATCACTAAAAGTGTTTGTACATGGTGATTCCAAATGAAATAACAGTTAATGCCGTTTTCCTCGCTGATAAATTACTTTGTAAATCTCTTTATGTTGAGCCAAATTTAAATAATTAAGCGTCGTAATAAGTGATATGCAAAATTTATCATGATGTTGCTGTCTTCTGGTTGTTACTTTACATTTAATATAAAATTTGAATCATGAAATTTGAATTAATTTAATATTTTGTTATATGGTTTCCTTGCTAGTTTTTTCTAAAAGGCAATATAATTGCAGAGGTTTGTGTGCAGAAAACAAGTGAATATACCGAAGTGGTCTTCTATCCCAACTTCTGCGTTTACTTTATTGCTAAATTGTTATCTAGAAGTGTTAATTGCAATCGGGGGCAAACATTCAATAGTGTCATATACAGTTTCACTATTTCATATAACTAAGTATGGGAAGATTTGATACTGGACTTTAAAAAATGTATATTTGTATATTTCTGCCAACTAGAAAGTATGTCCAACCTGTCCTGGCCAAGTATTACCATCATTTGAATTTGATACTATCGTAATTTGAAGAATATTTAAACACGTTTAAATATAATATTGAAAACACTCTGCTCAGCAGAAAAATAAATGAAAACTGTCCAAAATGGCGTTTTGAATCTGCGAATATACAATGACAATTAGTTTTTCAATCAGCACTAGGATCATACCAAGTAATGAAATATGTAAACAACACTTATCGCAGTATTTCTTGTTGGTTGACTGAATGCGTTCTATGTATGTATAGCGCCACAAAGAAACTATTGCACTGAACTCAGTGTTAACTCAAAGCATTGTTACTTGCAATTGAATAGAGTGATACAACTGAGACGCAACACTCTTGTCACGGAATGCTTTCCATGTGGTAAACATGTGAGAACTTAAAAACTATATATCAAATGTTATTGTCTTTCGTAGCTAAGTTGGTAAGTAGAAAAAACTACGCAAATTAGGTTTCAACCTATTTTCCTATTATATTTCATGGGACAATAACACGTATTGCATTTTCAAATGGTTAGATAACATTTATATGCTACTACATTTGTTGTTTTAAAAATATCCTAAAGACAAAGGCAACAAAGCCGTGTATTATGGATATATATATATATATATTTATCAAGTAGCATTTATTACAGCGACCTTTCGATTGTGGTCTTTTAAATTGGAATGCATTTCAACATTAAAATGGATGTACAATGACGTTGATTACAATTTTGAACTGCGTCTGTAAATGAATAGATTATGTCAGTGAAAATGTTATCGTCGAGAGATTCGACGCGTGATACAAGTTCTAAATATTCCTGTTCAATGAAACTGAACCTAGATTACAAAAACGAGATAGAAAATATATTTGCTTCTTAAACATGCAAAACGTTATAATCCAGTGACCTAATATTGATACTATTGCATTCAGAGCTAAACAATATCATAAATGTATGCTTTAAACGTGTTATCAAACAATTACAACTACATAATTTTATGCTTTAAACATGTGTTAACATTAGTAGTCTCAAAGATGCAAACATGTGAAAAATAAAATGTTCCCCTACGTTTGCGCTTTACATATCTCTTCCAGAGTTATTATTGTTTATTTAAACAAGCATAACCCGTGAAAACATGACATGGGGTTACCAAACTGATTTCTGCTATGTTGTAAGAGGGGCAAAGACCCATTCATCAAACACATCCCAATTATCAGATTTGCTCTTGCGTTGTAAACATATGTTAATTGATATCCGCAAAATATACTAAGACACGCACAAGACAATTCAAACACTAAAAAGATCTAAGAGATGTGAATGTCTGACATATTAGTTAATACTTGTTCTCTTATAATAAAACATACATATATATCAGATGAGCGACCTAGGGCCATCGTGTCCCTCGTGTTACCGTATTTAACAGCTTTTCAATGCCCATTACATGGCGCACCCCGGTTTAAATCGTGTAAATTTTTTGTTGTGAGTTCTTTCTGCTCGTATTGTGTTGAGCTGTATTTGCAAATGAGTGCATGTCTGATATATACGACTTTATAATGCTAATTAGGATTTCTATACTTCGGATACAGTTGAAGTTTCATATATTACAATTAAGGTTTTGTTTAAACATATATACAATACCCACAGTTTGAATGCGAACAGTAAAAACTAAAAGTAAGAAAAACACGGTTATGGTGTACAAATAATAAGTGCTGTGTCTTGGTAATCGCATACATTCTAGAAATATATTGTAGTTTATTTTGGCAAAAAAGGGTCTTGGGACAAACGGTCATATTCCAAAATATTAGAAAGTCGTTTAGTCCTCGAACCGAGCAACTAATCCGCTTCATAATGAAATCCCGTGATGTCACTTTAACAATCCTTTATTTTTGTGTTCCTAACATGTATGTCGATCCGTTCATGATTGTTTACTAAACATGCATGTGTTATTATTTTGGTCAACACAGGTATAAATCCTTAACCGGTATGGGGCTGCTCAAGACTGTGTAACAGAAAATAGATATAATAGACTACATGCATGCATTACAGCACTATGCGCCAGTGTCTGAGAGATCTCAGACTGACAAGCGGCTCCTTGTTTTTTAACGTTTCACAACTTCATCAATGGTCGATCTTTACTCACAGAAATGACATTAGTCATAGGTGAGTAACTTTTACAACTATTTATTATATAATTCTTAAAGCGATATAAGCATTAATTTCGCCAACTGCTGAACTGATATAAAGGCCGTTTTGCTTCATTACCGATTAAATTGTCTGTGACTATGACGGGACCAGAAATTCTGGACATCCTCTAATGAGAAATAACATTTATTATTACATTATTATAGTAATTTTACTTACATTTCAGTCACCATATGTATCATTACACAACAAGAAACAGATTAACTTGTTTATAGTTGGGACTACCCCAAATATTCTCCGAATATTCTATACCAGTACTTTTGTTTTGTGTCGTGACTGATTGGTTATACGTAATATAAATAAGGGAAACTCCAGTTGCGACAGCAGGAGAGAACTCTTATTAGCATCCCGAGGTCCTTTATGTATGACAAGTGACCAATTTTCCAAAAAGTACACAGCACATCACAAACACACATAACAAACACAAAACACACATGATTAAAACTGGGGTCACCGCCTTTGAACGGTTAATGCAAAGCATTGGGCGTTTAAACCGGTTTACGTGCGCACAAACCTCACACTTAGCCCAGAATTATTCACACAACATGTAAGTGTAAATACAAGTTAACCTCATAGCATCGCAATTCTAATTAATCAGCAATAAAAGAGAATACTATTAACTTTAATTACTATTTAATTACTCAATGGCTAGATGCAAACCAGAGAAGCAGAATTGCAACTATCTGAGGCACGATGAAATGAACAAAACTATTTGAGACTCTACACATTATTTAGCTCAACCCTGTCTTTGTTGCTTAAGTGTTTAAGCATGAACGTAAAATTGTCCAGGTATTGGTCCAATTTGCAAGTATTTACAGTGAACGATTTTTTCTGTGTGCTAATTTTAGGATCTCTCCATTGTAAAACTGGTAAAAGCTTATTTCCCAAACAATAAAATAAACTAACCATTTTGCTGCCTATTTCATTGAATAATAAAATGTACCTAATATTTATATTTAATTTAATTGATTGAGTTCATCAAGTAATCGTAAAGTGAGAACCTTAACGTAATCGCAATGATTTCAGAAAGCGTTTCACTTTGCTTTAATGCATTTGTTTAAACAGTATTTTTATTCACTACCGAATAAAAAAGTAAATGGATAAAATGTTATGTATACACATTAAAAAACAAAAACAAGCTTTACAATCGCTTCATGTTAATTTGCTATATTGTTGTGTAAAGGAAAAAGGTAAAATCTTACAGATTTTTAATAGGACGTAATGTAATACCTTTCAATAGACGTTAAAGTGCTACCAAAATCTGTAAAAATGACAACTTATATGGAAACTAAATAAAATAGATTCTTCAAGTTTCAAATACAATACATGAAAATAAACTAACAGACCATTTAAATGATAAATCCTTAGTAATGTGTACACAACTCTGTGACCTTTATTAACAAATGGCGTACCAAACAAACACAAACAACGAGGAAACGGTTTAAACAGTAAGTATACATTACATTGCTACACGATAAAGGATCGTCCATGATATTTTGTTTCATTCGCAAGTAAACGGGCATCATTTGAACGATGTATTTTAAAATTAGCGGAGGATTAAAATTCGATCCTGCACAAAAGGCTGACACTGATGAAGAATAACAGACAGCACAGACATTGTGCCTATCAGACGAATACGATGAGAACCAACGAATACATTATTTTTCTCTGTCTCAAAAACATTTTCTCTGTTTTCTCTATTTCTAAAGTTTGTTTCAATGGTACATTTTTATGTTATACTCTGTCAAAATGTTTTCATCTCTGAGTTACAGTTTACAAAATTAATAGTGTTGATTGAAGAACCACGTATTAAGGAATCCAGCCTGAAATGTAGAAAGTAGGTTCTCCGAAATATAGTAGTTACAAATATACTTGAAGATTCAACTTAAAAGCCATAAGTCGATAATAGGAATTACGTCAGCAAGTATCTGAGTTTGGAAATTTGGAAAATTGGAAATACCACGCAGAAGTGTGTTAAAACTTTTGATAAAAAGGATAAAAAAACGTGTACCCTGGGAACTTTGATTGAACAGAGCTGGTCTAAAAGTTTTTTAAGGGATTGACGATAGAGATTCCGTTCAGATGTTCTGCGAAAAAAATGCAAATGTTGGTGTATAAAACATAAGTACCTATATTTTTTATTTGGTATTCAACATTGTAAAGTGTTCCTCTCCAAAGATTGTTCAAATGATGCCCCCGGGGTCAAAACTGGCGGCGCCCCGGGGTGTCACATTATTTATAACGACTTAAATAGCAAAATGACTTTTAAAATCTTCTCATCTGAAATCACAAGGCCCAGTGTTTTCATCTTTTGTATGTAACATTGTATTGTGGTACTCTACAAAACTTGTTCAAATGATGCCCCTTGGGTCAAAACTGTCCACGCCCCGGGGGTCACATTGTTTATATAGACTTCAATAGCAAAATGACTTTAAAAATCTTCTTCTCTGAAACATTAAGGCCCAAGGTCTAATATTTGGTATGTAACATTGTATTCTTTACAAAGATTGTTCAAATGATGCCCCTTGGTTCAAAACTGGCCACGCCCCGGGGATCACAGTGTTTATATAGACTTAAATAGCAAAATGACATTAAAAATCTTCTTCTCTGAAACCGCAGGGTTCAGTGGTTTTATATTTGGTATGTAACATTGTAAAGTGGTCCTCTAAAAAGATTGTTTAAATTAAGCCCCTGGGGTAAAGACTGGCCACGTCCGGGGGGGTCACATTTTTTATATAGACTCGAATAGCAAAATGACTTTAAAAATCTTCTCCTCTGAGACCACAAAGTCCAGTGGTTTCATATTTGGTATGTAACATTTAATAGTAGTCCCTTGCAAAGATTGTTCAAATGATACCCCTTGGGTCAAAACTGGCCACGCCCAGGGGGTCACATTGTTTATACAGACTTATATGACAAGTGTTCCTTAAAAATCTTCTCCTTTCAAGCCGTAATGCCCAGTGGTTTCATATTTAGCATGGATGACTGTGTAGTGGTCCTCTACATAGACTGTTTAAATGATTTCTGGGGTCCAAACTGGTCACAAACCGAGGGTCACATTGTTTATATAGACTTAAATAGCAAAATGATTTTCAAAATCTCCTCTGAAACCGCAAGGACCAGATGTTTCATATTTAGTTTCTAAAATTGCATAGTGGTCCTATACAAAGATTGTTCAAATGATACCCCTGGGGTCAAATCTGGCCACGCACCAGGGGTCACATTGTTTGAATAGACTTAAATAGCATAATGACTTTAAAATTCTTCTCTGAAACATCAAGGCCCAGTATTTTCAGATTAGGTATGTAACATTGTATAGTGGTCCTCTACAAAGATTGTTCAAATGATGCCCCTAGAGTCTAAACTGGCCACACCCTGTAGATCACATTGTTTATATAGACTTTAATAGCAAAATGACTTTAAAAATATTCTCCTCTGAAACCGTAAGGCCCAAAGGTTTCATATTTGGTATGAAACATTGTGTAGTGGTCCTCTACAAAGATGTTCAAATTATGCCCCTGGGGTAAACACTGGCCACGCTCCGGATGGTCGCATGGATTATATAGCCTTAAATAGCAAAATAACTTTAAACATCTTCTCTGAAACCGCAAGGTCCTCTACAAAGATTGTTCAAATATTACCCAAGTGTAGAAAGTGGCCACCCCCTGGGGTCACATGGTTTATATAGGCTTTACAAATCTTGTGGAACTGCAAGGCCGATATCTTTATACTCAGGTAAGTGTTTTAGGGTGATTTGGCCGTCTTAATTGTTATAAGCTTCTGATGCCTTGAACTCAGGTGAGCGATCTTGTTATAACAAAGGGACTGTTGTGCCAGATAGAGACTTTCTTTGTCATCCAATCTAGACCACACTCTCTTTTCTGGACGAGATATCACCCTAATTTTATAACATTATTCAAAAATGGTCTGTGTGCAAGATAGGAATTTCATCGTCCATTCAATATTGACCAAACTTGCACCGTTTGTATGTGACCATAGGCTCATTGATGAATTTCAATAGCGGATCTGAAAGGATCAAATATAGCAGAATCATCCGCGAAAAAGCCTGCATATGACGCTTTATGAATTCCTCGTCTGTCTTCCATTGTAAACTGAACGTGTTAGGATTGTGCATGCCCATGAGTGCTTAGGTTTTGTAATTTTGATATGCAAATACATGGAAATAAGTTAAAAAATAATGGCAACCTACCAAACTAATGGAATATACAATACCAGTGTGTTACATATGCTTAATAGCATGTGTTGAAACTGGCACATACCTGTCATAGTCTCAAAGTCTCCGTCATTGTAAGCACTCAGGTGAGCTCTTTCGGCCATCATGGTCCTCTTATTCATAATGTTGTTAAAGATCAGACTGATAGCATAAGTATGTTCATTTTCTGGCGCAGTTGTCTTTCATTTTTACATTTAGTCCTGAATAGTTTAGTGCTCAAGAGTAATTAATAGAACACATACTTATTTTAACAAAACTGTTTATTTTGGCCACAGATTTGGTGACAAAATGACACCGTTCCAAAAGATAACAGTACATTGTTATATACCTTTAATTTACACGTAAGATTGCTTCGGTTATTTACCTTTTTATAGGGACCTATATACGGATTGGCAAACTGACAATTTCTACAACGTTAGTGATAGATACCAAACAACAACAAAAAATAAATGTATATATAAGGAATCGCAATAACACTCCTGCCAACGACATATCTTGAAAGAAACGTGCCGTAAATGAATAATCCTCAGTTTAATTTGCTAAAACAAGTAAAGCGTATGTAACGGTAAACGGTTGGATAAGACGAAAATCTGTTTTGTTTTCGTTGAATCACTCACTACATTATTGTGTAGAACACAGACATCGATCTGTTTTTTATATCATGATTTGCGCAATAAGTTTGCTAAATTATATATAAGAAAATTTAATGTCTTAGTTTCTAAATACAATTTTTCTTTGAAATGATTCTTATCTAACGGAACATCCCACCCATCATTTTACAGTGATGTTTTGAAACGAGTTCGCAAATGTAAATATGTTAAAGTGAATGCTAAACGTTATACTTAATAATTTAGTACACTCTTTCGTATCAAAAGGATATAATGCACTTATACTAAAAAAACACATGCTTATTAGTTTTCGATACTGAATTTCTTTCATCGCTACAAATGTGGTCGTTTTAATGGTGGATAAGTAGCTTTAACTCCTTTGCGTTTTAAAATTATGACGCCATCGTGTGCATTGCGTCATCATTTAAATATTTTTACTGTCTCAGTGACGTAGCGTAAGATTATCTAGGATATATAGTACCCTAGTATTTAAGATATAATTGACGGGTAACTTTTAGTTATTGCGGTAATAACCAACGGTTTGGAGTTCCGATACGTAGGAATTAAACCACGAGGGCGGTAGCCCGAGTGGTTTGCTAACAAGCCTCGGAACGACAATAACCAACAGTCACCCATTAATTATTTTGATTCTAACACGATGTAATATAAAATTCGTATTTTTTAAGGTTATAAATGAGTACTATATGTATCTATACTCCGCCCATTTTCTGAGAAGTGCACTCACACGTGCGTTTCAGTGACGTCAATAAATCATAACAATTCAAAATGACGTCAGCTTTATTGATAAACATTGAGCGAATGACGTCATACTCGATATAATACAGTGAAAATATGCTGCTAAAAGGCGCAAATTACAAGCATATTAACAAAACGTAAACGTATATGTAAACTTAAGTATAACATATGTAGTACAGGTGTGGTTTTATTGCGCTACATAATGCAGAAATGATTTGCTTGTCACAATTTACTATCGCGCGTTGAAGCACGTGCATTTTACGGAACAATTTCTTTGAATTTCCGGAACTACTTTCAAAACATTAGGCTCCGCCCATAATTTGTTGCAGAATAACCCACAGTTATTTTCCTTCTTTATCTATGGACCACTAGCCGAATGCGGTGTTAGAATTAATATTTTACAACATTTCCAATTTATACACTAGTTTTAACACCCACGTTCATTCAGTTATATTATTTTTTCAATTTGGGTTAGCAGGAAGATGTAAAATAATACTTAAGTTTTCTTCAGTTTAAATTAAACATATACAACAAAGCTATTTAATCTTGTTTTTACACCCAACATACGGCTTCTTCCTGAAATTGAATGACGACGATCTGAAAATTGAACTATATGATGCTATCTCTTTAAAGCTTTTTATAAAAAGACGAGATGTATCGTGTATCATTGCATCGTGCCTCAGAAAGTTGCAATTCTGCTACTCTGATTTGCATCTAGCCATTGAGTAATTAAATGGTAATTAAATTGAATAATATTCTCTTTTATTGCTGTTTAATTTGAATTGCGATGCTATGAGGTTAATTTTTATTTACACTTACATGTTTTGTGAATAACTTGTGGGCAAAGTGTGAGGTTCGTCCGCACATAAACCTGTTTAAACCCCCAATGCTTTGCAATGGCCGTTTCAATGCGGTGACCCCAATTTTATTTATGTGTGTTTTGTGTTTGTTATGTTTTTTTTGTCATGTCCTGTGTATTGTTTTTGGCAATTGGTCACTTGCCAAAAAATAAAAGACATCGGGCTGCTAATAATAGTTCTCTATTGCTGTCGCAGCTGGAGTTTCGCTTTGTTTATATCTATATTAAACCTTTCGGCCGATTGATTTTTATACGTTTGATCTGGATATTAGTTGGAAGCTTATTATATGCTTTTCTTGATATAATATGTGTGTTATTGGATGTAAATGCTTTATGTTTTGCTGTTGAAACGTTTAATGGTTCAAAAATGCGAACATCTGTCCCCTTGAAATAGTATTAATGTTTTTAGTTCTGTTTACCATACAGTACTACCGAAGGAAAGAGCCAGCCACCCTCTGTTTTCGTCCTTCAATGAAAGTGTTAGTTTTTAAAGGCAGAAGCTGTGAATTAAATATCCCATATTTTTGAATAAGTGTGTTCTATTCAATTATTGCGGAAGATACGATTAGACACAACATACAACAGCATGTAATGTTTGTAGCACGGGATACCACTCTGAGAAGTTTGTTTGCTTACTGAATATACAAACTGTGGTGGATTAGCGCCCTTAGACGTTAACTTTTTTCAGTTGGCATATTGTGTGCTTAAAAAGTTTTGTTGTAAAGTGTATTGCCTTTACATCTGAAGTTTAAACATCAACCAAAACAGACAACTTAATATATTAATGACATTTAAGCTAAACTGAATCATAAATAAAACATTTAAATATAACAGTAAAATATTAAATAAAAGATGTGTGTTGCTCTGTTTTTGTGGAGTTTGAAGCTATTCGAAACAAGACCGTATTGTCATCACACCCAAACATTCGTATAGTCTGTACTAACAAGCAAATGCGTGGTCGTTCTGGACTATTACATACAAACGGTTGTTGATATCAAACAGTATCTGTTTTTCATTATGTTGTCTGACTTATTAATCGTAATTTTAGTATCATGCGTGTGCTACCAAAGGTATTTTATTCCGAACAGTCAGCCACCCCTTGTTTTCGTCCTTCCATAAAAAAGTAGTTCTTTAAAGGCAGAATGTGTGATTTTACTGTCCCATACATTCGAATGAGTATGTTGTGTTCAAGCAGATGTCTTGTTACGAACATGACTATCTACAACAGCAAGAAATGTGTGCAGAGGGCACTCTGATGAGTTTATTCACTCAGTTGATATATATCAGCGATAGTTAGACGCCCTTAGAAATAATATACACCATTAGGTTATTCTTACAAAATATTTGTTTGCGGTAATGCGGCCCAGAATTTTCAAGGTAGGTAGGTAGGTCAATTTTTATTATTTTTTAAAATATATTTTGGGGTGGGAACAAATGTAGACGACCCTAAGACATGGACCAAATTGTCTAAACACAAAATACAATAGCTAACCACATTGCTTAGTGTATGCCAGTGGCATATGCTTTGTTCAAATTAGAAAAAAAAATGCAGGTTATTAGAATGCAGTGTTTCGTTAATATAAAAACATTATGAATTTATAACGAACAAAATATGATAAATATATAACTATCATTTTCGAATAGAAAAAAAAATTGCTACAGGGACGGCTATGAAAACGTGTGAGTCGGGACAAATTTCGTGATTCGGTCGCGTTACCTCAAACACACATTGTTTTTAGGATGGCCTAAAGACAAAAAGTGACGCAGCATATCCTAATCCGACTGTTGATATGCCGACATCTGTCGGAATTCGAGTAGCAAGTCGCCCTGAAACTGACGAGAAAATAAATATATTCGATGTGTTGTTCCAAAGTAAGTTACGTTCTCTGATTATTCTTATTTAAATTGATTACTTCTAGACGCAGTAGTGATGGTGGTAGTAGTGGTGATAGTGGTAGTAGTGGTGATAGTGGTAGTAGTATATTGACATGTTGCTTATTTATTTATTTATTTATTTATTTATTTATTTATAAGTATAATTATTATTATTATTATTAGTAGTAGTAATAGTAGTAGTAGTAATAGTAGTAGTATTAGTATTAGTATTAGTATTAGTATTACATCCTTTATTGACCGTGAATGTGACAATAATACCTGAGTGTTGGACAATTATTATAAGGAAAATGCAGAGAAATACTTTGAATTTGTGATGACGCGTTTTCGTGCACAAGACTATGTAACGCATGAACACAATACACCAGAGAGTAAACTATGGTCATATATCAGCGTTTGTGAAGAAAAAGTAATAATTGTTTGTTACATATGGTTTCAGTTTTGTTAGTTGAAATGTCATGCCTGTATGTATGTATAAAACCGTTTCGTAAAGCTACAGCTCAACGACTTAGACTCTATAAAAAACAAATATTCGTATTCAATATTATTTTTCAATAAAAATCTTAACAGTGAGTTACAAGTCGCCTATTATTTAAACCTATGCATAATAAAAGCTGTCCGGCAAAATCATACAATGTTAGTCACTTGGTATGTATAACAATTAAAACTTTATCTCATTATTTTCAATTAGACATTAACATAACATTATGGTTAAAACAAAAATAATTCGATTCAGTTGAATCATTTGAATCAATTTAGTGATATTACGCAAGCCAAGCTTATAGTCTATGCTTATATTTAAACACATTTTATCTGGACATAGAATGAACAAAATGGAAATCAAACGCATATTTCATAGTAAATTAGTAAACACCAATTCAAAGAGACCTTTACAATTTCGGAAATCAAATTATCTATCAAAATCTTAATAACACAGAAACTTTCACACAGATTGACAGACCAACACGTTATATAATTAATTATGGTGTTTAACTATGCAATAGAATGTCCTGGGTTTGCATATGCACGTTTAGGCAACGGCTGTTTCAAGAAGCATTTTTATCAGAGCAATTAAATCAACAACGCCAGCTGCAAATTGTTTAAATCGGACTTAGCATTTGACTGATCAATAAATTAATAAGCAAGTTACAATATATGTATATTCTTTGAAATACACACGATATTCTTGTATAAATGGGGGGGGGGGGGGGTAGAAGCTACCTACAGCATAAATATCACGTAAACGAATGACGTTTACTTTGGATGGTACACGTATATAATATTCCAGTGGTTGAGCAGGTGCCGCCGCTCACTCATTTGTTTATTTTGTCCAGAATACGACGAAAAACCACCTTTCTATGGAACATACGAAGTGCTATACGTCTTCGTAAAGTAGTAAGAGGAATCCATATAAAACAAGAGTGCCATTGTCACAAAGATACGCCCGTCAAAGAAGCTTTTAGAGGGTAAAGATTCAACGACTAAAGAGAAACAACTACAGAACTAATAAGGTAGAGGCATAGTAATTGTGCATCTTATGCATCTCAAAAGCCTCTCTCTGTGTGGTAAGTTGAGGTATCAAAGCTATTCCATATATATTTTAAATATATAATTAAGATCACAAAATAAACAAAACAATGGAACTTCCACGAAAACCAAATATTTGGAACGAAATGCATTAAAGTCAGTCCAAAAATACAATTATTAGTAATGGTGACCATGACCTTAATCCCACCCACCCTAAATGCTATCTTAAGCGAGGTCTAGACATAGAGTATCTATATATGAAGTTTCATTAAACTATCTCAATGTCATCTTAAGCTATTGAGTGGAAACTGTTTGTCTATTTTTAGTAACGGTGACCTTGAACTTGACCCCACCGACTCCATTTGCAACCCCAAGCAAGGTCTAGAAATGAAATATCTATGTACGAAGTTTCAATTAAATATCTCAATGTGTTCTCAAGCTATTGAGCGGAAACCATTTTTTTATTTTTAGAAACGGTGACCATGACCTTGACCCTACCCACCCTATAGGCATCCCAATCGAGGTCTCAATATAAGGTATCTATGTATGAAGTTTACTTAAAATACCTCACTGTGTTCTCAAAGTATTGAGTGGAAACCGTTTTTATATTTTTAGTAACGGTGACCTTTACCTTGACCCCACCCACCCCATATGCAACTCCATGCGAGGTCTCGTAATAAGGTATTGATGTATTAAGTTTAATTACAAAAGCTCAATCGTTCTCGAGTTAGAGTGCGGAAACGAAAAGTTTTCGCCGCACAACGCCTTTGACCTTGAATTGCGACCTTGACCTAGGACCTATGGACCTGGATCTTGCGCTCGACACTACACATCACCATGCATTTCACTTCTGCCAAGTTATTTGATAATCCATTCATGCTCCGGACTAAGTGTTAAGTAATGATTTTTAAATTTGACCTCTGACCTGGAATTGTGACCTTGACCTTGGACATTGTGACGTGTTTCTTGCGCGCAACACTCCGTCTCACGATGCTTGCCACTTCTTCCATGTTATTGGGAAATCCATTCATATTGAACAAAGATATGCTCCGAACAAAGTGTTTAGGATTTATTTCTTAAATTTGACCTTTGACCTATAATTTTGACCTTGGACCTAGGGGCCTTGTTTCTGCACGCGACAGTCCGTTCCACCATGTTTGGCACTTCTGCCAAGTTATGTGAAAATCTAACCATGCTGGACAAAGTTATGCACCGTACAAACTGTTACGGGTTGATTTCTTACATTTGACCTTTGACCTTGAATTGTGACCTTGACCTTGGACCTAGGGACCTGGTCCTTACACTCCGTCTCAGCATGCTTGTCACTTCTACCAAGTTATTTGAAAATCCATCCGTGCTGGACAAAGATATGCTCCGGACAATTTTTTCCGCCGGGAAAATCCAAATGGTTGTAGATATGTCATAAATTGGAGGGATCATCACACTCCGTTTCCAAACTGTTTGTGCACAATCTGCAAAAGCTCAACGTGCTTTAACTAGACCTGAAAAAACGTGTTAAATGTCAGTGCACAAACACGTATTATTGTAATTTGTAAATTTATCCATCCTTTCTTATGATTAATGTTTACTTTTACGTTCTGAAAATAAAAGAAACTATTTGTTCTGTAAACCAATCGATGTACATGTATATTTATATAAACATGCGTTATTATTGAAAAATAATGTTAATAGATCTATCATCAACAATTAGACATTTCATATGTTGTTAATGCTGCATCTATGTACATGGACATATACCAAACTACGAAGTATTAATGCAATGTTATTAAAATTATTCATTATTTCTCAGTATCGATGTAAACAATATAGTAACGTCGTAAGAAAATCGGCCTTAATGACAAAGGAGAAAAATGGAGTAAACTCAATGTGAAATGACGTCATGTTAATTGCGTCACATGTAAACACGGAAGTTTATTTTTAAATCAGTTTATCATCCATATTTAGCCTGAAATACTTACTTGAATCAATGGATGAGGAACTATAGGTAAACATAAATAATTTGTTTCTAATTTAATAATGCCTAGTTGTATGACAATGTCAATTTATGTATTTAACATGCTTAATAATAACCATTACTGTACGAGGAAAAATGGCGGCAAAATATTAAAAATTGCCTGTCGCAATTTCGGTTTTCTAAATCGAGTTTGTATAAACACAGTATTAAATTATATTGCCATTTATTGAATTGTTGAATTTGTGTGTCTGTACTCAAATGTTCAGTGGTTGCAATTGTATATGCTAATATCTGAAGGCCATCGATACTGCATTAGTTGTATTGTTTTGTATATTTCGTCTAGCAAGCTGCTTTACTATACTGCCATAGATCTGGTTTCTTTGAAAATAAACGAATTTTACAATAATACTATTATTTTATTGTGAAACGATCTTATTTGTACACATTTCTGAATCCATAAATTATGACAGTTTTTTCTCATTATACGTTGAAGTTATTACATAGTAACAACGTAAGCGGTGACGGTGTAGTGGATACAGCGCTAGGCTAGTATGCGGGTTCGAGTCACGGATATGCTATCATTTTTATTTTTAATTTTTATTTAATATAACTAAATTGATGTAATTTATTAATGAATTAATTCTTGAAATATTTATAGACATTCAGGATTTGGAGTCGATCACTTTGGTACAACTCCATTAAATTCCCAAGAATGGCAAGAGATCATCCTAGAGCCACCAATACAAGAAGATCACTCACAAGAAGACTACGCTCTTTTTGACAGTCATGCCAGAGACTTCATTTAACATGCTGGTGATTAATCCAACGACAGTGTTGATTCTGATGCAGGCAACGATGAAGCTTCAACTGGGGGCGAAATGGGAAATGTGCGGAACTTTTTGCGCAACGGATGCGGTTGTAGAATGCAGTGTAGCCAATCGTTCACATACGATCATGTAGTTGGTCATATTCTTGACATAAGGGAACTGACAAAGGAAGAAAAGGAAATCAACATCATCGGTTTGCTAAATGAAGAAGAAAGTCAGACCACAAAGCAAGGAAAACGAAGGCAGCGTACACGGAAAACATTCAGGGTAGGGGGGAAAGTAGTTTGCAAAAAAACATTCATGTTGTTTTGTGACGTCGGCAAACATACCCTCAAGGCGATACAGCAACACTTGAAAGAGAAGGGAATGGCACCTCTTGTACACGGTAGCAAGGTAAAGGCGCCCAGTCATGGTATGTGTTTCAACGACGTAATGTGTGTCGTAATCTACCTATGAAATTTTGCTGAAGAGCGGCACCGAGGGTTCGGACAACAAACCGACCGTGTACCTGACATCCGGTACCACTAAGACTGGTCTGCACAAGGATTACCAGTCTTTGTGCGCAGAAACAGGTGTGAGAGCCATTAAGATCACTGCCTTTATAGACATATGGCGTATGTGCGTGCCACACATCAGAATCGCAACCCCACGTGACGACGTGTGTGCCACATTTGAAAGCTGCGACATAATATCATGGACGCAGTCTCGGAAACAGAGAAACTAGAGGCTACGGCGATATTCCGTGAACATATTCTTGTTGCGCAGCAAGTAAGTTTAATTATTGTACAATCTACTGTTTTTATTTTAACCAAAGGTCAACATTGAAATTCATCTAACATTAAATTGCATTCCGTTAATTCGGTTACTTTTAAGGGTTACAATTAAATGGTAAATATTTGTTTGCATTATTTACGTTGGCAATTCTTATAAGATTGAAAAAAAATGCGAAAATACATTAAATATAGTTTAAAAGTTTTAACTATAAAAGCACGCATTCTCTTTGTTTTAAATCAGTAGAGAGACGTTTACAACGAATGTCTGCGCAGAAGTAAGGACAGCATTGAGTATGTGTATCTTACTTTCGCCTTTAGTCAGAATGTAAGCTTGCCACACTGTTCTCGCCAGATGGGATCATTATACTTCCTGACCCTCAGGAAGATACAGCGCCAGATGGGACCATTATACTTCCTGACCCTCAGGAAGATCCAGCGCCAGGTGGGACCATTATACTTCCTGACCCTCAGGAAGATCCAGCGCCAGATGGGACCATTATACTTCTTGACCCTCAGGAAGATCCAGCGCCAGATGGGACCATTGTACTTCCTGACCCTCAGGAAGATCCAGCGCCAGATGGGACCATTATACTTCCTGACCCTCAGGAAGATCCAGCGCCAGATGGGACCATTATACTTCCTGACCCTCAGGAAGATCCAGCGCCATATGGGACCATTATACTTCTTGACCCTCAGGAAGATCCAGATATTCGGTGTGCGTATCGACAATACCCCAACGCAGCTGAACTTCCTTATTGACGAGAACCAGACCCTCCGCGAGGACGCGAAAAATACGCACGGGCCTAATGCCCTTTGGTCCATGCTTGACTGGACATTACAAACATACGCGACAGAATCGAGGAATTGGACAATACACGCCGACAACTGTCCAGGTATGTACAATAACGTTTTTATTTCCAATAATTTGTAATACTTAAACGAAGTACAATTCTTGTAAATATGTTTTATGAAGAGCAACAACGTACTAATTTAAAGATTTTATTAAAAAAAAAAGAAAGATGTGAATTCAAGTAACATGCAGTCGGGCACTTGCGCACGTTAAAGCACATATGGTAAATACAAATATATATATGTAAAAATGATATTAATAATTGGTATATGCCTGTTAAATGCATTTGTGCTTAAGTTGTTTTATTTTTCAATTTTCAGGTCAAAACAAAAATCGCTTTCTGCTGGCTTACTTCACATGGAGAGTGATGACGGGTCAACATCGATCGATTGAGTACCACATGCAAGTGGCAGGTAACATTCATATATTTACAAAACCTAAATAAAGAAGTAGGATAGAGAAAGTATGAAATGTGTGAATAAAATTGTTGAATATATAGTATATAGGCATTCAACAATAAATACTAATATGTTACATCTAAGATATGTAATGTGCTATTCCTGCAATAACATATTAATGTTACAATTAATGCAATTATATCATAAAAGACTCGTATAATGCCAGAATAAAAGACGTTTTATTTTATTTTACGGTCCTGGTCAATAAATCTTCGGCGTCAAATCGTGTGGTCTGCTATCCGGCCTGGCAGTGGCGAAGATGGAAGCCTTTCCTGGAAGAGCACTTCAGAGCCGTGCCTGGAATAATGTAAGTTGGATTGGGATTTTTATTGTTTTACAAGACGTACATTTATGTTGAATTTATTACGAATCTTAACATTACTACATATATATGCTTATCTCACTTCCAGGAAGTACCAGTACTTTCGTTTTTATGATTCTACACCGGGCCTGGTTTATGTTAAGTCTGGGAGAGACGCAGAGGAAAATGAGTTGACAATTTTGAAGGATCCTACCTCCCCTTTGTTATTAAACAAGTCAATAAAAATAAAATAAGCAAAATACAACGGATTACAATTTCCAATCGCTAAAGTACGAGATTCAAAAATTGTACAAAACATTACATGCATTGTTTAGCTGTATGACTGTTCAATAGTCGGTGTTTCTCAAACGAACTTTACGAAAAGGAGTTGTTACATAAGCTGTTTAATAATAATGTATTTTATAGATTTTAAAGTTTTGAGAACATATTTTTAGGTAATAAATGTTAACACCAAGAAAAAAGCAAATAGCAGTAGCATTCAAAGTGTTATACAATCTCAATTCCCCCTTTTTTCAAAATCAGATATAATGTTCTATCGTTGCTACGCAACTTGTCGACATAAATTGATTTTTCTGTTATTACTTTAGAAGTAACCTGAATGGGATTACCGTTTAATTGTATTGATTATTCGCTGAAAACAAATGTATGACGCAGCGCGTACGTTTTTCTTCTAATCGTCAAGGCGACGTCGCCACGTATAACAACGATTTATTGACGTTACATAAATGCTCATAACTTAGGTGTTTTTCAGCCGATTTTTAAAATTCTTTTAAATACGAACTCGTAAATAATTGTTATATTCATATCTGTAAAATTTTTGTAATTAAGACCGGTTTTCTCACGACGCTTATTATGTATTGCAAATATTCGGAACATAAGCCCTTTGTGAAAATATACAATCCACCGCATTATCATCATCGTACTGTCGCAGTATCGCGTTTTCGTTATCGTAATGTCGCGTTATCATAATCGTGTTGACGAGTTTTCGTTATCGTAGTATCGTGATTTATTGCTTTCATCATCGTACTTTCGAGTAACGCGTTTAAGATCAACCCATTCATAGGCGATGGCCCTAACGGGATTCTGGAGACCTGGAAATATGCATGGAACCCATTACATTGAATAAGGTGACATATTCCATCCACAACTAAAGAAAGGCAAAGCCCCAAGAGCTGATGGTTTATGTGTTGAGATGCTAAAAGCAGAGGATCAGTATAATATTCCAAGTGAATGTAAGATGGGGTTTATAATTAAGCTGCCAAGGAAGGTGACATTGGAGACTTCAATAACTGCTAGGTATCACACTACTCTCTCTCATCAGAAGTTCTCCAGTAGCATCATATTACAGCTCATCACAGTCTCCGTAGATGACATACTACGTTAGGAACAGGCTGGATTTAGAAAGGGAAGATCGTGCAGTGAATACATCTTTGTTTCACAACATATACCATAAAAGGCGCGGGAGTGGAACAGCACACGATATGCTTTCTTTGTTGATTTCGAGAAGTCATTCGACCGTCTACACCGTGAGTCACTATGGAAGATCCTTCGACACTATGGCATCCCAAAGAAACTGATTGACATCATCCAGTCCCTCTACGAGAACTTTGAGCGCAGAGTGTCATATAACAACAAGCTCACAGAGCCCTTCAAAGTAATTACCAGAGTGAAACATGTATGTATCTTGTAAACCGTGCTCTTCTCCCTGGCAATCGATTGGATCCTTACGAACGTCACAAAGGAACGTCACAGTGGACAAGTTCTAGAGGACCTGAACTATGGGACTTATAGCTAATAGACTCCACGACATGGTAGCAAGATGGGATTGAAGGTCAATGCCAAATCTACACAGGTCTTAAGGAGTTATGACAATAACAACAATCCAGCCATACGTCCTGTAGAGGATGTTGAAGAGTTCACATTCCTGGGCAGCAAAATCACGACTTCTGATGACTGTGACAAAGAAGTAAACACTAGGATAAGCAAGGCAACCAAGCGTTTAAAATGTTGAGGCCTGTTCGGAGATCCACAGGACTTAACATCAAAACGAGGATAAGGATCTTCGAAAGCAACGTCTTTATTATCCTCCTGTTGAAAGACCTATTTCGCCATTGAACAGAGTTGAGGTCTTCCATAATAAATCCCTACGATGCTTTCTAAAGATCTTCTGGCCCAACACCATCTCAAATGAGTGGCTGCAGACCGAACCTCGTGGAGATCCCGTGTAGTCGCCTCAAGCATCAGACACGCCGGAGAGGATTGAGTAATATCATCGAGAATGACCAAAACAAAAATTGGCAAAGCATGCAAATAGAGTTCTAGCTCTTGTTTTGTGTCAGTAATTTGTTGACATGTCATGCCTAAGGTTATATAACTTGTGAGCTAGAGGTTATATGTTTAAATATTGGAGAGGGTTTGCACCATTAGCAAGTCCGCATAATTATTCACATGAACTGTCATTATTGTTAATAGTAAAGTTGATATTAATAGTCTGATGTATGTAACATGTGTGTTCTATATTGATTACTGTGATATCAAAATTTGAGAATGTACCTTTGATTATTATGTAAAACTATGTTAGGTGCAGTAGCATGGACCATGGTTTTTGAACGTTATATATATTCAGGTTGTTAAGCTTTTCTTTAAAACGCATGCTGGTCGTATATGTTGCACCAAATTACAACTAGACATATTATTGTTAACATAAGTTTAAAAAATAAATATATGAACTGATCAGCTGTGAATAACTCAAAACCCCCAAAAGTTGCACATGCATCAACTGATAATAGATACAGTACGACACCTTGATATTAGCCATGAAGATAAATAATGTATGTATTGTGTGCTGTGTGCTGTCGCAACGTGTTATACAATAGATTAACACGAACATTCTGTGTGTATCATATGCCCACAGACTTCGTTACGACGGAGGACGTATATAACTAAGCAATAAGTTTGCAATCAAACCACAAATTAAGTTTAATGTCTAATATGTGTTATTGCAGACGTAATACGCCACACTTTATAGTCTTAGTACCAACAACGCAAATGTGTGTTACTTATTGAATTTGTGATTGTGATTGTATTATATTAGAATGATTTTTTAAATTGACACTATGAACATTTATGTGGTAAAGCACTAATAGCAATGAATATCTTATTTAACAAATGTAAAGAGTTTGACCTTAAGCCCAAAACACAATGCCAACTGTTCGATGCTTTTGTTGGGTCTATTCTGAATTACGCATGTGAGGTGTGGGGTAATACAAAGTCAAAAGAATTGGAAAGGGTGCACTTAAAGTTCTGTAAACGACTATTACACGTTAAACAAAATGTTTGTAATGCTACAGTCTATGGCGAATTAGGTAGATACCCACTTTTTGTTCATCGATACGTAAGGATTGTTAAATACTGGTTTAAAATTACCCAAACTGAAAATATTATTATAAAATCCATATATTTGCAAGCTTTACACGATTGCCACAACGGACGTTCAAACTGGGTTTAAAATCTTAAAAAGCTGTTAGACAATTACGGTTTGTCTTACGTGTTTAATAATCCAAGCTCTGTTGATGTTAATACATTTATAACGCACTTTAAAAATGTTGTAATTGATACATATAAACAAGAGTGGTTTAGATCTGTTGTTAATAGTTCTGTTTTAGATATGTATCGTGTATTTAAGCCTATTTTCAATTATGAATACTATTTAGATTTGCTACCTAAAAAACTAAGACATTATGTCACAAAGCTTAGAACTTCGGCTCTGCCACTGAGAATTCAAACTGGAAGATATGCTGGTCAGAATATCCCAAGAAACGAACGCTATTGTCTTTGTTGCAATGAATTAGATGTGGAAGATGAGTTTCACTTTGTCTGTAAATGTTCTTCATACTCTGTTCTTAGGCGAAACTATTTAAAGCAATGTTATTACAATAGACCTTCTGTTTACAAATTCCACCAATTGTTAAATACAACTAATACATGCGAACTTATTAAGTTAGCAAAATTTGTAAAAGAAGCACTAATTATAAGAAATAATTGTCTTAATGTTGTGACATAACTATAAGTAGTTATCTCCCATAGAAATTACGAATGTACATTATACTTATTTATATTAAGCTTTTACCAAAAAATATATATGTACATGATAGTTAATTTGATTGTATTTGTTATTATTGTATTCATTATAACGTGACCAAATGTATGTATGTAAAACATTTTAGTGTTTAGACGATGTACACTGTACAAGTCTTAAAAAATTTAAAAAAAAAGTAAAAATAAAAATAAAAAAATAAACAAATATGAATGATTTTGAAGCATCGACATTAAGATGAATACATCTATATAAATTTTAAAAGACGTAACTTATGTATCTGAGTCGCACGTTCCACTGAGTAAACAAGTGGATTCTAGACCGCTATACATCTTCTACATAAAATGTACATGTATACTTAGGAAAATGTACGGTGACTTCATTTTTATTATCAGTTACAGTGTCCTCTGAATTGGTTGGTTGGTAAACGTCATATATATCGGTGTACGAACGCTTTTTTTTGTAGATTCTACTGTAAACACGTAATAATCATGATAGAAGTTTGTTTCCCTTCAGTAGCGATAAGGTGCCTTGAAATGTGGTAAGTAGGTTAGAGGTTTATTTATGATGCGTTTATAACAAAACTGTATAAAACGGCTATGAATCATTAATCAAATAACCAATCGTTTATTTTTTTCTGAAGTTTTCTAAACATCCGCATTTAATAGAAAATATAAATATAATTCAAATATATATTGGCATTAATTGTATTGGTTGAAAAAACATTCTTGTTTATATCACTATGATGAGACATTACTTCCAACCAAGACAGCCAGCTTATGTTGTAAACCTTTTCACAAATGTTATGGAGGTCTGATTCCTTATATTTGACTAGATTACAGATATGGGTTAGGTGTTGCATTAAGTAAACAGAAACAATCTGGTTTAGAATAAATCATTTTACAAAAATAACAGAAACTTTAAGCTTTCACTTCGTATATTTAAGGGTACTATGATATAAAGAGTTGAAATTAAAAGTAAAAAATTGTCCAAACAATGTTATATGGGCTTGATGTTTTATTTTTTTTTGTATTTTCAGCAATTGAATAATGTCGTTATTGGTTTCATTTTACCAAGGTATGTAATTTGCTCATTTAGACAGAGTATCAACATTTTGTGATTTTTATTGACATGTGATTGGATGTTTCAACAAAAGAATCAGAATCTCGTACAGGAAATTGTTTAATTTCAGTATACATTTATAGCTTAAATAAATGAATATCGTAACATTTGTATTCCATGATATATGCTCATTTATATTATTACTTTGAATTATCATTAAGCAATGCTTAGAATTTCACACTATTCCAATTGGTATATATATTAGTGTCGCGAATTGCAACATCTAAATTAGCAATATGATAACATATGTAATTATTATGTTTTCTGAAAACGAAGAAAACATGTTCAATCACAATGTTATAGTATAAACTACGTTTTACTCGCGAATTAACCGAACACATATAAGCGGAAACATAAATTAAATTAAAATGATTTAAATATCAATAAGAAATTTGTTGAGCAGAATGCTTCTCTTTCTCTAATAAATTATTACATCGGCATATACATAAATGTATTTCTTTCACTTGAATTAAAGTTAGCTTTTGTTCATGTGCTTCTAGTCGTTTTGCATTGGTGAGAAACTGTCTGTACGAAATATATCAAATAAGACATATAAAACGTATATAGTTTATTCAATCAATAAGAAAACATTTACATGCACGGTTATTTGTTATATAAACCAAAATCTTTAGTTAAAATCATACTGCTTTTGTGATCATGTAAGCACATGTTTCTATTTATTGTAAAAACAAATATTGTAATGCTCGCAATTTATCTAGCGTTACGGTTCTGTTAAGACAATAAAAAGAGTCATCATACAATAAATATCACACAAAAGCACTGCATGATCATACGGAACAAATACTGCATTCAATAAAATAATACAGGTGTTTTCACTGGTATTGAAATATTAAAACAATTAATTCAGTTTTGTTGGAACTTTGATCGTGAACTTCGCGTTTTTTAAATGTACATATCACACATTTTGTTATTCGTTGAACAGTGTGGACTGATTTTCACTTCCGTAAGTATCAGTTCGCATGTGCTATCGTTTACAAGGTGAGCACTGTAAAGACGACTCCGAGTGCCAGCATGTATGTGGATGCAATCAGACCAACGCCACCGCTACCGGCTGAAATAAAACATCATTTGTACGTAACGTTAATGCACATTTATCTGCAGTATACACTTGACGAATTGCATTCCAAGCAATATGTTTGGTTGTGGTTTTTCAGGTTATCTGTTTCATTATTTGTGATCAGAAAGAAACGCCTTCATCATTTGATTATCATAACATGCTTAATAAAATAATTGTTATGTTTGCTATACAGAACTACACATAAGGAGTTAGTAAGCAGTACTAATGCGCGTCTTTACCATGGCTTGTATTTTCAACATTACATAATATATGTATACATTTTGCTTATTAAAACTAACGCCATCTTAATGTGTTATAAAAGCCAATTATTTACTTTATATTAAGCCTATCCTCACCCATCTTCGGTTAAAACTGAAGTGTCAAAAGGCCACATTATCAGACCTATTTTAATAGCGGCGAAAAAATACTATATACAGACGAAAAAAAAAAAGAACAGAGGCCAGTGTTTAGGTGTCATTTAACATGTTAATGCAATTAAAATATGTTATGTTAAGGCTCTTGTGTTTTGTAAAAAAAAAGTTATTTTCAAAACTTTAATGCACTACCGAAACCTCAAATGTGTGGATTACATACCAGACTGGCATTTGTTGGAACTTCCGTATACGTCGTAGCCGTTAATGCAGTCACATTTTAGATTTGCGCAGCGGGCGTTACTGTCCAGTCCTGTGCATGTTGTGGCACCGGTTGCAGTTGAACAGGCTAAGACAGATATAACTTAATGTAAGTATTCCATCAAGGATTCTAATTTACTATAATCATTTAGTTTGTCAACGTTTTGTCGCATCTTCGAATGCACAATTATACCCTTTTATTAATACAAATTGACATATTATTCATTAACATTTCCAATATTATTATCTTATACGTCATTTCAACGATAAACACTGAAAACGAAATTACCGGCAATTGTAGTTTGCAGCCATTTTCACGGAAAAATAGCATATCTGAACTTTAAAAGAAAATTACGATAATACTAACTGGTAGGAGTACAGGCCCCGGAAGAAGCTGTGTAGAGATCACCACACTTGCATTTGCTCGTGGCAGAGTCACAGTAGGCCCCTCAGATGGCGTCACAGTGACCGGCGGTACAAGCCGAGTCGACTTCTAATGATTGAACATAAACACGAATAACGTAAACAACTACATACAGATTCTGAGTTTGTTGTCATCAACTACAATCTGCTTATGTTAGTTTCACTTTTATTAAGAACGACAGAATATTGTGTGGGAATACCGGATTTACAATCATTATCACTCAATGTTAAAAGTTATGACAGGTATATATACATGATAATAATACTATTTATAATAATAAAACTAATTATAATAATATTATTATTATTAACAATAAGCAAATTAATAATAATAATAATGATTTACGTTGTATTCATAGCCTTCATTAATAAGAGCCAAAAGAGTTTCGGTCTTACTCTTTGCTTGGCACAACTGCACGCTGTCTGTGTTAACAGATTCGAAGAAAGTTGCGCACGCACATTTCCCAGACGAACAGACAGAATTAAGATCAGTTCCGGAACAATCACTGTCAGCAGTACATGCTGAAATATATATTTAATACATTCAATTTCTACGATATTTAACAGAGTGACCTGTCAATTTCTTCTAACATTTTCCTCTATTATACGTTTTTAACGAAATATTAACAAAATATAAATATATTACTTTTCCCAGTGCATGTTGTATCTCCGGTTGATCCTGCGTTATAAATATTTGCACATTTGCACGTTTTAGTTGTCGGCACAGCATCGCAGTAGAGGCCAATTACGGTTGTACCACATTCGTTGCCACCTCCGGTACATACGTCACCAACTTTGCCAGCTGCAATTTGAATGCTGTATTATATATTTTAATAACCTGGCATTATGATTCAAAATGGTCATACGTTGGTTACATATTTGTTTCTATCATAATTTAAATTTTATTTAATGTGTAATATTTTTATTTCGATATAAACTTCATAAACGTAAGTAAATTATGATTCAACTAATTACACGTATTACCAACCTGCGGCAACAACGTCAAGATTTGCCAATACAATCAGCGCAGCGAACACGGGAACCTGAATATGGACAAGTGGCGTTATGCATTGATATTTATTAAATGCGTTGAGTTATTAGTACTATAATCATCGTCATCATAATCAAAAACAACATTCTCATAAAATAATACAAATTAATAAACATAACAGTATTGTTCCTCTGGTATTCATCAAAGATTGAAAGATATATAGTTCCGATACATAAACCTGTAATATGCCCGATATGAATACATTATAGAATGGTTAAATGAGACATTATCACAGAGCGAATATTGTGAGATATTTTAAAGAAGCGAATAGTTAAATATCCTTAAATAGTGTTGTGATAGCACACTGTATCCGCATTCGGACCCATCTGCTACCCCGTAATTTGGCGACCCGTTCTACAACACTTTCAGTTTGTGACCCGACAACAAGAGACTGTTTTCCCTTACAACTCAAATCAACATCCTAAATAGTCTGTTTTTTTGTCCCTACGACACAACCACCATGTGCCACAGAAACCATGCAGGATATCGATAAAGTATCATTATCGAAAAAGATCAGCTTGAAAAACATTTTGACATAATAAATGCGCGTTAAAAAAGAAACTCGATAATTATTCAACAATGAAAGACACTTGAATTAACGTCTACGATGCCACATAATTGGCCAGTAACGACCTCTCGGACTTAAAAAAAGTTCTCTTAGACATACAGACAAAAATAAATTTGAACGGACACGATATAGAAAGCAGAAGCATCCGCGAAAAATGCAATATCTAAGCCTAAGGGTTGCTAACGAAAGGCGTTAACAAATTGTCAAACAATTTGTATCGGAAAATCTCAGAATAACGGATGATATAGTGCTAAACGGTCTAGTAAGAAAACACATGGATGAATTATTTATAAGCTTTTGAAAAGAATATTATTTATGATTTATGATTTTATTTCAGAATATGGTGTTTATAGACATGAACATATTCACAATAAAACGCTAATTTTAATTAGAAAAACACGAATACATCACTTTCCATCTTATTGCCAATTAGTGTCACGGAGCAAAACAGGTCACGTAAGTCTACATTTGTCTAGGTTACAAATACTAATTCCAATCCTTAGGTAATTGAATGTAAAAGTGATAACTTTAACCCAAAATAAATGCAACATTTTACACATAGGGATCCTAATAACCATATCTTAATCTAGCAACATGTCTGCGAGTTAAAGTTGTTTATTTACTTAGAGAGTACAGCCATATATGACTTATTTATGTAGTGTAATGTGACCTAGAAGACAACTTAAAGTTTTGATATCGCGAAATAACCCATTTTACATATTCTAATGTGCATTAAAAATTTCAGACCGATCCACAAATTAGAAATGCTTTAACACGCATTTCAGAATGACGAATGATAGTCTTGTGTATTCAGTGTTTTGATTAAATGGGGGTTCCTGAGTCAAGTTGTGTAATGAATTCATAGAAATCAAACAAAATACTAGAATGTTTAATGCACTAGAGATAAATATTGTATAAAAAGTGTTTATTTTCGGTTTGAGCATGTTTTCTTGTGCTGCGAGATGCACAATGCGGGTTTCCGTATTTTTTATTACTTGAAAAAGCGGTTTTCGCTGTAAAAATCGTAATGCACATTCAAATCACGATATTTATTGCATTTTGTTTATGAAACTTATTGCAGCCAATAAAACCACACAGTAACATGGTGATTTTATGTAAACATTGCCCCTTTAATGCCGCTCCCTGTTTTGTGTTTAGGTTACAATATACTAATTCCAATCCTTATGTAATTTAATGTAAAAGCGATAACTTTAACCAAAAATAAATGCAACATTGTGCACATAGGGACCCACATAACCATACTGTTTTTAAAGAGCATTCTAAGCTGAATTGATTTAGTCAATAAAAACGGTATGTCATGTAATACGTAAGAAAGAACTCGACACTAAGTTGACTGTTTTATCACCATCTTTTTACCGTCTACTTTCTAGTTGAATGTAACCCGCCTCAGCGCAAATGTCATACTTTAGTCTACAATCTTAAAACATATCAATGATTTCTTTGTGCATACCAATGCTTACCCTACCAAAAAGAATATCAAAGCAAGTGTCTAAACCTAACAACATGTCTTCGAGTTAAACTTGTTGATTTATTTAGAAAGTACTACATAAATGACTTATTTATTTAGTGTAATGTGACCTCTATGTTACATTCCGCCAGAAATTCTAAGTTATTAATCGGCAAAATTTAGAAGAAAACTTTTGAACAATTTGGAATAAATGGTAGTGTTTGTTATTTTAATTCTAGCTCTGGATACTTATAGACCATTAGATATGTACAATGTATATTAACGACAGGCGGTCACGAGCCACATAACGATTTATAATTAAACCTTTCATAATAACCCTGATTATACTATGTGATTATCAACTTTACCTATGTTGTACGTGATTTTAGAATACTTATTTGAAATAACTTCTCAGATCATGCCGCATTTACACATAATTGAATCAAGAACTAGCTTATGTTTTCGTGAAGTATTTATAAATAACCTTCAACAGTTGAACAGCAAGGAAACCGGACAAGAGAATCTGCGTACGAATTTTATACACTAGCAAGTAGAACGAATTATTTGTTAAACGTTCTCCAGTAGTCATTCACAAAACATCACCAAGCAAATTCACCACTGTTTAACAATGACTGTTATAACGGGAAAAAAGAGTTTAAAGGTGCACGATTTATATTTAACCGAAAACATACAGCGCATTTATTGATGATGAAAAATGCTATAACAACCACAATCTTCCATACCTATGGCAAACACATATTTCGAAAAAATATACACATCCAATGATTATTGATTTTCAAGTCATGTAGACCACTGTCAAATCCATGGTTCAAAAGTAAAACAGGGCGCGACGAACAGAGATCGCTCCGCATTTTCTTTGTCCAAGGTTGTTTGTCCAAGGATTTGAAGTAAATCGATTGAATTATGCAATCACATGCTATAAATGCATGGAAATCACGTGTTTAGCGGTTAAACTATTTCGTACAAAAAGCACGTGCGTAATGTTTGTGACATTCGAAAGAGAACATGGTATTGTTTGTGATTTTTGATTAATGGAAATTAATCGTTTAACAATAGCTGGGGAGGCGTTTAATCTATCCATGGCAAAATCACACGATACATGCTGAAAGATATGCAAATCTACTGCACGGCAATTACAAATTGCCAACAACGGAAACTGGAACTAAACGCAAAAAATGCATGCAAACAATTTCAGATCACGCGTCAAGGGCAATGCATACACTAGTTTCTGTTGTTAACAAATGCGAATTTCGAACGTAAGAAAGCTTGTTGGTTGACTTATTAGAATATCCTATTCTTAACTGTTCAGCCGAAGTATATGGTCTGCATATAGCATAAAAGATCGAGCTCATCTAAATTGTTTTTCGAAAACTACTGTATGTTAAGCATCTACTTATTTAATGGAAGTTTACGGTGAATTTGGTATAATTCTATTGTATGTGCACCGAAAAATACTGTTTCGATACTGGATATAACGTATCAAATTAACTACAACAATTTAATCAAACAAGTATATATTATGATAATTGAGACGCGGACAACCGAGCTACATATTAACCGAACTTGCATAGTAAACTACATACGTCTGGTAAACATAATTATTTTTTTTTTTTTTAATATTATAGAATTAGAGTCTTACTTAATCATTTAATGAAAACAAATAAATATAGAATAGCTTTAAGTTAATACAGGATGTCTTTTCCTAGTCTAGGAAATGAACAAGAATGTTATTACAACACGGAACGAGCAGACAAGAAATGCAAAATCTGTAATTCGAATTAAAAGGGACTGAAATCCAGATGGTCCAATCGTAAAAACGAAATACATTTTTTTAAATACATGATTTTGTTACATTATCGTAAAGCACCCATTACACAATTAGACATGTATTATTTTATTTACCTGAAAAACGATGATTTTATATAGTTTCTTCATTTTTGTCGTCCTAAATTCTATAGCGACTGCAGACGCTATAACCCATCGAGTAATTCAAAAATAGCGCCGTTTATATTTAGGATGATCACGTGACACCTAAGTTTTGTGTTGAGTCGCGCGTGCACACACTTGGTATTTTTAAATCGGGTTCAAGGAAAGTGCGAGCTTATTCAACTTCTTTTTTTTCAATGAAATATAGGGTTTAAGATAGTTTTTGACTGTGTTTTATACAAATAATGATGTTTTTCGCATGTTTCTACCGTTTAAGCATAAGTACACTAATCGAACAGTTTTATGCCCATCTGCAGTTCAGTATCTTTAATGGAAAATAAATATTATTGTATGATCACCCACCAGTCCTTTATATTTTCACTTGCAAATAATATTAGAATTTATTAGTGACTAGACAATCTCGTATTTGGTTATATTTTAACACATCATATATCACATGTGACTTTGTACATATATTAACCGATAGGCTAAAAGATCAGTTTGTACAAAAATGGAATGATACATTAGCAACCCAGCCCAAAATAAAAAAAAAGAGTTTCCAATTTGAAAACTACCTTGACTGCATTTGCAATGAAATGTCCTGAATCCAGATTAGTTAATTTAGACTAAGTTCCCATTGGCTTGAAATAGAAGTTGGTAGATATAATATAATAAGCAGACGAGATCGCAAATGCAAACAATGTAATAAATTTGAATAGGGCTCAGTGTACCACTTTATACTGTGTTGTCCACAATAAAAAATATTAAGTAGAAACCTAATATCAGACCAAACATAAATAAAGAATTACCAATGATGTCAGGAAAAATGTTAAAACACTCAAATCAAAACTGTTGCAAAATATTGTGTAAAAGCTTTTAAATTAAAATTTGAGAAAAATAGTATGTTAGCTGCTTTACTAATCAGCACTTTGCAATAATATTCAATATAAACAATGACGCTGTAAATGTATATGTTTGTTTGATTTTCACATTAATCATTTTATGTATTAGTTTCCTTGTATGATTGCCTTGCATAGCCATATTGTTTTCATATAATTAAATGGGCAAAGTAAATATGCCGACTAGCCAATACACTTTGAAACAGTGCTGCGCTAATCATCGTGTTAATTAGATGTTTACCTTCTGCAAGTGATGTTTTGTTTTAATATTTCAAACATATTATTATGTACTATTTCGATATTTCTGCTCGTTGTATATTATTATATTTTTGATGTCATAGCATCTTTTTAAAATGTATTGTTTTTACGTACTACAACACTCATACTTTTCAACATATCATGTATTGTTTACGTATGAATTATGTATTTATGTCTCAATACTTCTATATATAAACAAATGTGTATTATATATAATTGTGTCAATGGTTACAGCCGCATTGTTAATATTTAGAAAATAAAATGATTATTTCTAATACCAATAAGTCTAATAGTTTGCCTATGACAATATTTATTATCAATGTATATTATCATATTCAAAATATGATTGTGTAATGCCTATGTATTAGTCGATATCTGCACTTTGCTATTTTTTTTTATTAATGTGTAGCTTCCTCCTTGTGTAACATAAATATGATTGTGTAATGCCTATGTATTAGTCGATATCTGCACTTTGCTATTTTTTTTATTAATGTGTATCTTCCTCCTTGCGTAACATAAACAATGCAAACAATTACAGCAACCTTAACTAGAGGTGTGTGTAGTCATTGTAGGCATGAAACTTTTGGTAAGGTTAATTGCTGAATACATATTGTTGTTATTAAACAGTTTTATACTATTTACGGTAAGCTATGTGAGCACAAATCATGTTAAACAGTGATAGAACGAGGACGATGAATAACATTCAGACCTATTTGACTTGAACAGAAGAAGTAAATATGGATGTATGTAAAAAAACGTTAATATATTAATTTCTTAAAAAATGACAACTGGAATTTGCAGCTTTTTGTAACTTGTCCAATCACATGTTTAATCTATATAAATAAATGCTTATTAACGTATATGTAATAATTTTGTTAACAGAAAAATATTATTTCATTCAACGCAATTCATTTTGATAATGTTTGTTATTTCGAAAAGAAAACCAGTAACATTTACAGTTCATTAATTGCTAGGCTATTTGAATACATTCGAAATAACCAAGTAACTAAATATTAAACCCATGCATATTTTGCATATTTTTCACCTAAGAATATACATTAATTTGTAGAAGATTATATATTCTTTTTATTTTATTATGTACATATTTTTTAAGTTGCAAGTGTTATGAACCGAAGTATTCTTTGTTCAAAATGTAAGTGTAAACTGTGTGAATTCTGAACCGATAATTTGATATGTTTACAATGAATGCAAAATTGTGTCCATAACAGATTGTCATCGACCAGAACCGGTGCATTTAAAAACAAACACATTAAATAGAATGACTTATTTACTGTGCGGTGTATTTTAAACGGTTTGAATTTAAAACAGTGTTTTTAAAAATATCAACGAAAATAATGACAGAAACATCATTTTCCAATGCGTTTGGAGTCAAAATGCATACATCCAATATTGAAATTGACGAGTACAATTTATGAGTTTGTAAAGCTATTATTCTCTTACTTTCTTTTCCCAATCTTGGTAAATGATTTGAAATGTGTAAATGAGTCAATCGGTGATAAGTACCATTAAAAGCTGTTGGAACAGTGTAACATTAATTCTAAAGATGGCCATAACGATTCATGTAAACGGAAGAAAGTGTGCTTTCGTTTCTAAAGAAATAATACAATATTACTTATTTGGTAATACGTGTTAGTGAGTGTGCGTGTTAGCCAATGTGCATGTGTTGTTAACTGTTAAATGCTTTAAGTATTTGACCATGAAATAAAGCAGTAATTAGCAGTGAATAATTTATCAGGAAATCGATGGAACAACAGCCCATTGTATACACTTGAGCTATATACTATCGATAATTTTAGATCACGTTTAACTGATCGATATTTTCATGCAAGATGATCACGAATGTCAGTAACCCCAGTGCCACAAATGTGTAATTGTGAACACTTATTGCAAACAAAAGATTGTTGCCTTGTTATAAACATTAAAGTAAATAAAACACTAGATTAAAAGGTTGTTTCGTCAATAAAAACTCATTTGCTTCATCAACTATTTTCTTCTGTGCACAAGGAATCATAGCGTCCGGCTTTTTCAAATAATGTACTGTCTTTAGATAGAAAATATGTCAACAATGGAAATACCAACTTATTAAAACTCCATTTGTTATGTAGAATTTTGCACTAAGTCTGTCAAAAAATGACAGAAATATAGGATAAATAGAATATTATATGAGCGTTGGATAAAAATCAAAATGGTGCGTGCAAAGCGGTACTTATCCTTTGGTTGATACGATTGCAAACATAGTCATTCGAGTTTTGTTCGTGATGAACTAGAGTTCGACAACGAAATTAAGAGATTAATTTTTTTCCTGATAGAAGCATAATCATCGAATTCCGAATCAACGCGATCCTTACGTTATTTTTCTTGCATGCGGACTAAAGACGAGAGCTCTTGACTGATAAACCATCGTTTTCTTACATTATGAACCACAGTTCGCAGATGTCTTAGGTATTACGTTACTTGTTACATATTGTTAATATCAATGCATACAGTCAATGCGTTTCGGGATAGGTGCATATGGCAATCTTTTGTACAATGCTACGAACACGGAGAAAACGCAACTGTCATCTACGACTGCTATATAATGTTAATTATGACGGAATTTCTTGGAAATAAATCATAAAACATTTTAAAGTTATAAACAAAGCAATTAAAACGTATTATTGATCTGCCTTGTTTTGTTCATGTCACAATTTGTCTATATTTGAGACAAAAATGTTGATCACAGATTAGGTTTTAAAAAGTATTATTAAATTAACAATTAACATTGACATAATACAATTCTAACATTAAACGCGGTTGGTTTCAACAGACGAAAAGGTAATAATGAAGCACATTTTAATCGGCAATTACTTGTGGGCGTTATCTAACGTTTGGAAAATAGTTCTGGATATCGCAGATATTAGACGCTTAGAGATACACTAGTAGCAGAATAAACCTTGCCACTTCCTGTTAAAGAGAGAAAGAAAATGTATCCGGCACAATTAGATAAGATCATAATTGGAGGAAGAATCAACCTCCAATAACAATCGTAGAATACAAATTAAGAAAAGTTTAAATAGACATAAAATATACGGTAAGGAATACACACGTTTACTCTTGACTTTATCTTCAGACGTGTTTTGACAAAGTTGCATAAAATAAGTGACATCGAAATGTATTAGTGTACATCTTAGCCACATTTTAATCATTTTGTTGTTCCCATTTACGATCAATGTATTACTTATTTGTAAGCATAAAATCACTTTTTAGATAATCATGTGTATTTCTATTCTTGTAATGTGGATGAGTAGTACTAGCGACGATATATATTGCTGAGTAACACTGAGTTTTATTAAATACTAAAACAAACTGCTGTACAAATAGAGTCGACCTTCAGATACGTTAAAACAAATTTAAACCATATACAAAAAAACGTCCGAAGTCAAGCGTCACATGTGTGCCGTTCATACCATTGTTGTTATTATTCCGTTCTGATAAGTCCAGTGCAAGGAACCACTTTGCTCAGTATCCAACTCCCGAGTGTTCTGCAGGGAAGACGTTCCATCCTTAAATAGAGGCCGTGGTAGCCAAGGCCCCAATGTTTGTCAGTTTCCAATATGACAACCGGTTATGCTGAGCTTAACACATCCGGTTCTCCAATTCTGCCCATAAGAGCACCAATAACTAATACCAAATCGAGATTCTCCCCATATGGATACGAATAATCGATACCCACGCGAAAATCTTCCCACAAGTGCAGCGTTTTAACCAATGGAAAACTTGCCCATCTCGATGACTCACTGGGTTAGTCGAAATCGTCCCTGATTTCAGCGAGTTGGTTGTCAGTGTATAATATGAAGAGCATTGTTTCAAAACAGTCATTATCGTGTTAGCTGGATACCGAGACGTTTGGAAAAGTCTGAAAAGGGGATTGAACATTTAGATGGATTATGTATTGTGAATCTAAATAAGATTTTGATTATGCATTATAGTTTGGATTTTAAAATAGAATGCTTTATATGGTATTTAATATTTTATTTTATGTTATTTCATAACCTTCAACAAAACTACTTTATTTGAAAGATAATTACATTTTATTTAACAAAATATGAGCGTCGAGGTTTTTGTGTTGTTTTCTTTATTTTCAATCCGAAAAAAATGTCTAGCAAACAATTAACGATTGACAAACAATTCGGTAATTTTAATAATTATCAGCTATAATATCAAACGGCAAAAATTATTCAAAATCAGAGCGTCTTTGAGATTTGTTCTTTGTGCTAATGAATTTTAATAGTGTAAGCCCTGTCCTAGTTACAAATTAGAAACTGCCGCCGGACGGCATCTGATTTACTGAAATTCGGGAAATTATCACACAGCGATTGTCAGGCAGCAGTTGCGATAGCAGCTGAAAATAGTGCTCACCAGACGGCGGCCGTTTTAGCACTTCTTACAAGTTAATGGCGACCGGGCAATTACTTTCCGGCTCAGTGAGGTCAAAACCTCATCGGCCCGGCACCGTCCGATCGCCGAACTGCTTCTGGATGGCGTTTGATTGCATCGGGCAATGGCCTACGGATGGCGCCTGGAATGGCACCGCCCGATGTACAATTATCGTCAGGTTATCGGCAGGGCCTGTACAAGCATCGAGCGGGACCCGTTTTTTCGGGTTGAGGCCGACCGGCTTGCAATTACTCGATACCTCATTCAATACGTTTATTGCCCCGGTAACAAATAAGGAACCAAACGGCGTCTGTTTCATCCAAAATCGAGCAAAATCGGACGGTGTCTGCCAGTCAGCCGTTGCAATCGGGGGGTGGCAGCTGAAGATTTTGTTTATTCGACGGCGCCCGTCGAAGTTTAAGAAATACTTAGAAGTTGACTGCGACCGGGGGATTCCTTTCGGAGTCAGGGAGTTCTAAAACTCGTCGGCCGGGCACCATCCGATCGCCAGACGGAGCTTTTTGGATCGGGTGGTGGCAGTACCATTTTTCTACTTTAAAAACATCGTCCGATTTCACCGGCGAGCGTGCGGTCAGCTTCCTGGCGCCGGCAGTCACCCGGAAAGATACCGACCAATGTACAGTTATCGTCAGGGTATCGGGCGGTGCCTGTAAAGGCTACGGCCGGCCCCCGTTTTGTCGGGCGGCGGCCGACCGACTTACATTGACTGGATAACTTTTTCAATACATTTTAGTTGCAGTCATCTACACTCCTTCGCGGCGACCGTCCGATTCTCATATTCACCGCATGGGCGCCTCCGGCGTCTGTCGGTTTCCGACCCGCGCCTGAAACTGCTAATACTTCATGTCAGTCAGGAAAACAGCCCCGCGTCTGCTTGTGAAAAAACATATATAAATCGCCTGTCAGAATCCCAAAATCACAAATACTTTACCGTTTGTTAAAATCTGAGGGCGCCCTTGTCATTATTAACTTATACTTAACCGGTGTATTCATGTAAGTCCGTCGCCTACAATTGTGGCCGTTTTACGGAGTTTAAAGTATTGGGTCGGACCATTTTTTAACTTCTTCAAAGTGAACTTTTATCCGTTTTTATTCCTTAATGAAATACATAATTATGTCAATTTCAAAATATCAAATTTGATTACATAAATACAAGCTATCGCTATAACTTTCTGTATTTTTATAATACTGTATATGTCAATGATATTAATTTAAGTTATTAATAAAAGGGGTGTCCCATAAACGCTTTAAATGCAATACTTTTTATAATGTTTAATAAAGTATGTTGCTAAAATTTTTCTTCACAGTAGTATTTATAAAACCTTAATAAATTAAGAAAAGAACAGTACATTTAGTTATAAATGTGTTGGGTGATTTTAAATGATTAAACATGCAATTTTAAAGCATTTACTTTACATATTCAAACTGCAGATTGAAACGCTTTCAAGATTAGTTTTGGTTAGTAGGTTCTATTAAAAATCAAGTGTTAATTTTATGTAAATTGTATTTATATTATTAACTCATTCAGATAGTGTTGTCGCTCTAATCAGCGGTAAGTCATATTCAACGACGTGTCTTACTAACGTTGTCGCCCGGCGTATACCCCGTATCGTACTTGCTCTTATCAGGGCAACGGCCATGGGCGACCAGCGATGTGTCCAATGTCAGGAAATTTGACCACATCTTGGTCCTTTTTCGATCGGGACTCGTCCGATGTCCTGGCATTGCCACATCAACGCTCGAGTGGTGTTAGTCCGGGCGCCAATCGATTCTTAACATTCCGCAGTCTGTCCGATTTCCAGTCGGGAGGTCGGTCAGGCGTCTGACGGCACGCAGTCGGATACGGCGAGACATATGTCGATATGCAGGTGGTGAAATTTATAGGGCCCGACGTCGGAGCGGATTTATCTCCGCTGTCAAAATCATCGGGCTCGTGGCCGATGCACCAAAATAACCCGACAACGGGCAGGTAGCCAAAAGGAACCCTGCCGAAAATGCCTAGAAAATGCCTAGACGTCGGAAAGTATCCGTAAATCCATATTGGCTTAATATTTAATTGTCAGGCAATATGTATGCGTGAATATTTAAGATTTTATCAGAAAATCACATCCGTCTAGAAGCGTTATATATTTTCATCTACTGATATATTTGGACAGTTCCTAAGCCATCGGTAAAATAACCTAAATACACAAAATGATCCACATTGATTTGTGTAATTTTGAAGAAATAACAAAATACGCGCATTGGTTGTTCCACATTGCTTACAGAATGTGACGTATAAAAAACGTAATTTCTAAAAAAACGTATTTCTAAAAATACATTTCAAAATAGGATCAGATTCCCGCTGCATTAATCACATCGTGATATTCTTTGTACGTTTATAGCAATATCCTTATTATAGTACTATAAAATAGGTTCACAGTCACAGTGTACTACAGTTTATGCAAGACATTTTATTGTTTAAATTTCGCCGGCTATTAATTTTACATCCTTGAGAAGAAACAAATCGGTAGTCTGGGGTCTTTGCATTATATTTTAACAAATGTCTTTACAGCATTCTCAGTGTTTTCAAACGTTTGTATGTACATTAAATTATTTTTAAATTATATAATAGTTATTCAACTGCTTTAATTATGTCTTTAAAAAAAAATATGGATACTAATTGACAACCACCATATAAGTCATTGCTCGGTTCGAATAAAAATTAACATGTGTTATAAAATTACAATTCTTACTATGTTAAGATCAATTTCGCAAATCACTATTGGATTTATCAGCACGCCTACTCAAGTCTATCACCGACGAATACCGATTACAGAATACGAATACTGGCTTTCTGAATGGCTCAACGTATTGGCAATCAAATCTCGGCGATCGGTCGATTGTAATTGTGATTGGTATGATTTCACTTCCTTTTCAGGCAACGTAATATTAGTATGTACTTTTGCATGCTTTAAAAGAATCTGTTCTAGGCGCACGGGTGTAAAAACAGCTATGAACTGATTGCAAGGAGTTTTGTGGAAAGAAAATGACTTTTTCAATTCAGTGGGTGGATTGGATTTCATGCAGAAAAAAAACAAAGACAGCGTCCATGTTTTTCTGTGTTGTGTATTTAAAAAAATTAATTAAATTGCGTTTTTTCGCATCATTTTATTGTACGCGAGCTGTGTCTTTAATGAAAAGCACAAATGGAATCTGTATTATCGATGTCACTAAGTCGTTTAAAGACGTTCATGACTTCTGGTTCTTTAAATCTGTCTTTTTCAACGTTACGCAATTGAATTGAAAAGTTATAAACTAAACTTTGTGAAAGTCGTAATATAAATCAGCTAATAAATGGTCTACGTCTGAAACAATTATTACCGAATGAAAGTGAAATTCAAGTCAATATCAATGTTTGGAGACAATTAAAGAGTAATGGATAATTTAAATGGATTATTTATTGTTACTGGAATAGAGAACATATCAGGTACATATATTGTTTAGACTTTGTATTGATATAATTAGTATAAGTTTTGCGTACAAACACTGCGGGCACTGTTGGACAAAACGCAGTTATTTTTTGTTTAATTTATAATATAGTGTCTTTCAACTGAGTCGTCAAACTCAAATCCACTTAATAATGACAAAGTGTCATGTTTGTTACATTTTAAATATATGTTACTAACCGTCCTACTTTTGTAGACGCGAATAGTTATTTTAACGTTTTTATGCAAACATTTTGTTTTCATATTTATTCATAAAATGCTTTACTTTAACATATCAAGAAACTTGATGTATTATTTTTCCTTCCTGATCAAAAATATTTTGTGAAAGGTTTACTTTGCAAAAAATGCTTGATATAGTTCGGGAATATATTGAATAACACTGTACTAAACACATCTGAATAAAAGAGCCCTAAATCTTATCGCTAGTCGCGAAGGTTTTGTTTTGATTATTATGTTTAACAAAGGCGAATTTTGTCCTGAGCATGTCCTAAACACTCTAGTGTAAAGTTTTGTCTTTTGCGTTTAAGTGATAATAGGTTGATTAGTTGTAAAGGAGTCATGGGTTTCTTAAATTTGAGGAATTTGTTCAAGAAAAAAGAAGGCATTTATTGTTTTCTGTTCTATAACCTACCGGTAAGTTACAAACCGATATTTAATACATGTCATGTATTTACAAGCCAAGTAAGATTCCATATCCACATCTAAAACAATACCAAACGCTTAGGGAAATTGTGTACACCTGTTATTATCTATAAATTGAAATAAAACACAGGTTTTCAAATTGCAAACAAACACGAGTATTTCCCGTATTAAATTTAATATATTATTTAAAAATGCGTGACCTTCATGTCGTTAAGTTATGACATTTTTTAAATCTTTTAAAAGAATA